>SMLS01046081.1:0-13252 GCA_004785975.1 Popillia japonica | reverse complement strand
TTCTAGAAGCTATATTTTATGTATATAAGGGTGACAATCTCGTATGCGGGACAGTCTTGAACTAGCGCGTAATTAGAACGGACGCTGTGAAAATAAATACGAAACATGCATATAAATTTGTGTTAGTTAAAATAAATAGTTTAAGTTAGTGTTCTTCGTTACCAAATAATTATTAAGTGTTAGTTAGTTTAAATAAATACATCTGTGAAAACATTATCGCCTGAAGATTATTTAAAAACCCTAAAACGTAACAATATAGTATTATTTAAGGAACTTGCTTCCAAAACATTTTTTTGCATTATATGAGGTTAGACAGTTATAGAGAAAAGAGTTTGCATATTACATGAATAATATGCAATAATTTATCATGCATAGGTACTATTTTTTGGATCTTCCTTGTGAGACAAGAGAGGATTTGACGTTTATGAATTAAGGCTTCGTATTTGAGACGAACGCAGCAGTTCAATGGGTAGGTGCAACATATCCTATTCAATTGACCACGAAGTTTTTTTTGAAATACTTATGAGTCAATAACGAAAGAATGTTGGAAGTGTTTGGAAAACCGAAAAGAAACACTAATCCGTCTAACAATGTCATTAAAAGTTTTGACATTTACCGTATTCGCTCGGCTCTCTTTAGCCGCGCTATATTGGTTTTAGATTTCATTTAAGGGTGCTACTACACTACCACTATTATTGTGCTATTGTGTTCCCGTATATAAGCTGTAAGCTGCTAGGGTTTTCTTACACTTATAGCTTCCCATCCTGCCTAAGACTTCTAATAAATTGCAATAGACTGTTTTGGAGAAGGTACTTCTCCATCATCATTTTCCTAGGTGCTTGGCACGAATTTCTGTGATGTCCAGAACTACGTGCACTTGCTATCGTGTTTCAGACCTATCCTGATTATGTGTTTCCCAACATGATGCAGTCTGTTTTTGCTTAGTTCTAGTATGACTTCTACTCTTTGCTTGCTGAAATTTTCAAAGAATATAATGGAATGCGTCAAAGTAGAAAGATTGTCCTAGAAGGATGCTCTGAGCTGCCCCTCCCTCTCTTTGAGTTCTTGCTATTCCAAACACGTGATTATTTGACGTGTAATGACAGACTTATCGCTGATTTTATAACGAAGCTGAGCTAAACGAGCTGCGCAAAGAAGTTGGATAAAGAACACTTTTCAATTATAATAAATCAAACAATTATGCGTATAGATTACCATTATGACTTTCGATATATGATAAGGATTGCGGATTGGATGAAATATTGTCGAACCATAGAGACGAAATATTTTACTGTCACAATGACAACACCTTAGTGGGATTTTTTAATTTGACGGATGTCATCATTTTACGGAAATTCTTCATTTATAAATTTTAAGTTTTCGAAATTGTGATTTTTCGGTAGTATTCAAAATGGCAGACATAGCTGAAGATTTAAATTATGATTTCAATTATAATATGTTTTTAACAAAAACCATGCTAACACTTTTATCTAATTTAAGTGGTAAGTACTATTATCCACGTAATTTAAAGACCTTTTGCCTGTATTCGTTAGCAAATTATATTTTGAAGTGTTTTATTTGGGCGGCAATATTTCTATAGGCGATCGCGATTTCAAATTTATTAAAAAATGTTTAAAATGCATAAGTACTCAAAATCTTTAAGAGAACATAATATCCTGGCTATGCAAATAAGTACACTATAATCTAATTTTAGTAACATTTTAGATAGGCAAAAAACTGTAAGATGGATGCGCAAACTAACTACCTGTAACAGATCAATCGAAGAAATGAAACTCAGAAACGATTTTATGTATTACCTCGTAATGAACGTTCAAAATGGAGAACTCAGACCTCCGTTTACCGAAAATCCTCCAGCAGGGCCACTACCTGGAATAGCTCATCTATTGCCAGGAGGTGCTGAGGCTGTAACGGGGGATACCAATGTTAGATTTGGTGAAGGCGAAAGTATGAGAGGTTCACAACCTTTGATTTATCAACACTCCCCGGATGGTGGAGCTTTCTTAGCAGCACAACCTATACCCAGATGTGGTGCATTTTGCTATTTGGCAGTGATAAGTCGTTCGCCAAAAACGGAAGAATAGGAAGTTTGACAATCAGTTTCCTTAGTCTAAGTAATGTAGCTCTCGATGAGCATTATTAGGTGCTTTGATCATAAATTTAATAAATTTCAGTTTAATGTACCATCTGTTATTATATATAAAAAAAGATTGGTATTGAATGCCTAAATACTTAGCTAACGTGATGAATATCACCATAATGTATAACGTGCTTTAGTCAAATTCTAGAGAATATAGTAGTAACTGAGCTTGTTCGCCATGTGCCTCAAGCTACATCTATACATACCACAGTTCAAATTTTGCAAATCGATTTTAAGTAGTCTATTCTGATGGCTACCAAAAGAGTTGAATGCAATGATTTGAGACATGTTCTTTCTGATCTAACTTAAACTTCTATTTTCCATAAAATTACTTTTGAAACCTTCATTATAATAACATTGCTTTTAATAACGATAGGAAAAATCAAAATTTACTACGTTAGTCATGCGAATTACTGGCTGGTGATTGTAATCAAGCGACTCCTCGTATAGGTATGTATATCCAGGGTGTGTCAGTGAGACCGTTCGCTCGAATGTTATGGGGTTCTGACCACAATATAAATTTGAAAATTCAGAATTATATACGTATAGTCGATTTTGTTCTCTTCAATTAAAATCTTATTAGATTTCTAGCGCTTCCGTTTGTATCGGTAATCGACATCAACTCTGTTATTTTAAATTGAACACCCTGTATATTTTTACATACTTGGAATACTTATTGTTAAGCTTCATGAATACCTTTACTTTTTGCAATTTGATTTGGTTTTTGTAGTTATTTGATTTTTTCTAAGAAAATTTGCTATAGCAGACATTTATTCAAAAAATCAGAGAACATTCGATTTCTCCAGTATTAATTTAGGATTCATAATATGCTTAAATAGCATGTTGAAGTACGTTTTGACAACGAGAGCGTGGTTACTTTACTACAGCACGCCAACTTTTTGAAATTTTGAACCGTAACTTAAGTTTTTCAAATGGCACTAATTTTACACCTCAGAACCTAAAATTGATAGTTTAGGAGATAATTAGATTTTTTTCAAAAATACATATATACCTCACAGATACTTGTCCAGTGTGCCATGGAAAACAAGGGTTCTCAAATATTTAGTGTCAAAATCTAACGTCAAGTCACACTTTGTCGTTTGACATCCTGTATACGTACTTATATTGAATTCTTTCGTGGTATAATAACTTATTTTCTTACAACATAATTTGGAATAATACGATTATTTGGCTATTATTAAGAAGGGTGGCAATAGCAACAAACTTAAATTATTTGCAATTCTCCTTGCAAAAAGGATCAAGTCGTCTACAATATAGGTTTTGCATGAGTTGTAATGATGAATGTAAAAGTATCATTATCACAAGGATCACAAAAGAAGCAAGTGAGCAATACAACAACTTAATCGTAATAATTCACTATAAGCACAATGTATTAAAGTGGTAAAAAAGTTTAGAAAAACTAATGGATGCATTGTTGTTATTAATAGGTGGCACTGCCGTTTACCTTTTATACGCATATATGTGTACAGGGTGTCCGCGATATACAAAGCATGCTTTTAAGGGATAATAGCTACAACGATTTAGAAACAAAAACATATAATACACCTTGGGTCTATCTGTAAGCGTAAACGAGAAAAAAAAATATTTCTAAAAAACTTTATTTGGTCAAACTGTACAAGAAAACTCATCCATATTGCTTCTTAAATAACCAAAAAACCATATCAAAAATGTTGAGTTGAAAACAACTGAAAAGGAATTATTTAATACATTGAAACGGAAGAGTGGTGTCATTTCTCTTACGCTTTATTGTACACGTATTCAATAGAAGCACAGCTGCAAGCCAAGCATCATATGTTTATACGACCTTGAACTACATTAGACCATTGTATCGTACGAAGTCCATGGCCATACGTTTTAAAAATATCCGATCAATAGGAAAGAGGCATCTTTGAGTTTTTTTTTAATAATCTCATGACAATAAAATCGATGTTATGTTGAAGCTAGAGTAAAAAGGGCGTGTTTAATAGCAGCTTTCGATCGGTAAATGAAAATTTAAGTTGAGGAAAAGTCGCATTGAATGAAAACAATGTATCTAATAATAGTGCAATTATGTTATGGCGCTTTAAGCTCTTTCGTAAAGGCTACTACAAAATTGAGTTCTTTTCTTTTATTTGTGATAAATTGCTGGTCCTAAAAAGGACTTTTTTGAGAGACAGGAGAAAATGTATTACAGGAAAGGCTCGATGTGTTGCCCATTTGCAAGAACAAACGCCTGTAATCCTCGGGTAAATCCTGCACTGATCGGCTGCCGCTGTACAGTATGCGTCGAAGTTTGTGACATGAGAAATAATTTTTTTTCTCGTTTACGCTTAGAGATAGACCCAAGGTGTATTATATGTTTTTGTTTGTAGCTATCATCCCTTAAAAGCATGCTTTGTATATCGCGGACACCCTGTATAAAACAGTCACTTAAGCGGTGAAGATGGTTTATGAATAATATATCTGGATCACCATGCATGAAGAAAGTCTAACATTACAGTTATGTGAAAATTTGAAAAGGTATCCTGTCAACGCCAGTGTAGTGTAGAGTTCTCAAATGACTGTGACAATTGTGAAGACAAGATTGTTAAAAACAGTAAACCTGAAGCGAGGATTTTGGGTAGAAAAATTGTTTTTAGCAATACAGCACAAATTGAAAGTATCGTTAACGAAACAAGAAGCGGCACTTTGGTTAAGTAATCATAATAAATCAACTATTGCTGGAATATATAATCTATAAATCTGAACAAGTTTTATCTTTACTATTCCAGTTTAGGTTATTATTTAACAATACCCTGTATGAGAAATGAGTTCATAAGGCTGTGCTCAAATACATATTTACTAAAATTGAACGGATAGTTATTGGTTAGTAGGCTAACCAAGCGGAGATCGGAAATCGTGCGTTTCATTTATTCGTCCATTCAATCCAGTCATATTTACGCAACCACGTTACTGGAACATGCTACAAATAAAATTTTCCATGTCCCTAAATAAGATTTTAAAATCGATTCTAAGTCTTAATTAAATGCTCCTCATCCAGTTTCGGACAAATTCTAACATACAGGAATAAAATTCTATACTTAAAGATTCCTGAATCAAATATCAAATAGCTACAGATTAATTTGCTACTTCTGAAGTGTCTATAAGTGCTAACCATTAACGCTCTATCTGAGCTAATCTGAAAGAATATATATGTACTACATGAAGTAGATCAGTCATGTTCTAATGATAAGGAGTGTGAGCATAAATGTTTCATCGAAGAAATTAAGTTGAACTAAAGTGAACCTCACAAAAATAAGGACTTGACTATGTAGACTCTATTTAACCACCACAATTCAGTGGAAGATGAAGAATCTGGAAAAGAAAATTCTAATGTAAATGGAAGAAAATTAATGGTTGTTGTTTAGTGGGAGTTGCCTTATAACCAAGCAAGAAAAAATAACGAGAGCTTGAGTGTAGGCTTTCACGACCGTAATCCATAGTAGGTATGTTTTTTTCGGGTCTTGTCGCGTAGGTAACTATTCACTGTCAAGACAGTGAATAGTTACCTACGCGACAACACCCGAAAAAAACGAGAGCTTGTTTACTAGCCCAATAGATTACTTTACACAAAGCCGATGAGGTAACATTTATTCATCAACTACCAGATTTTCATAATTTTTGCCCACAGTTTTCCCATACCTACCTATCTAACGACAAGATCATCAAACTTGAAACAATTTGTTGTCGATTTATGATTCGACAATTGACCATTTTTTAAATGTTTTTCACTTGCATTCTACTTTGTGTACACTACAAAAATAATTTTGTAGTGATGTTTGATCTCCCTCTGCATTTCTACGCAATGTATAAAACGGCAATTTCCAAATAAGGCATGATGCTAATGCAACAATATTTATTTGTCAGATCTATTGTTTTAGACACTAGATATTTTTTTACAAATAAATGATACTACTGTAATTTTTGTAATTATTTTTGCACAGTTATGCAAAACCTCCCCATGTGTCTCTCGGTGCCATACTTCTCCTACCACGTGGTTGACCGGATTCTGCAGGTGGTTGTTCGACTGTTCTAGTGGTAGTAGTAATTCTAGTCGTTTCTAACGTTTCCATTTGATCTTGTCCTTTTGGTGGAGTCTTCGGTGGTGAATAGTGGAATGGTGATGTCTAAACAGTAAAAATAGATACTATGATTTAATCTATTCACTACAGGATATGCAGGAATACATTTTCAAATGAAAAAATTGGCATACCGGTGCTTTTCGAGCTTCTGGTGGCGTTCTAGGAGGTGAATAATGGAACGGAGACGAATCTTGAGGCACAGATGGTGGTCTTCTTTTTTCCTTTTTCTTTCTCTTTGTAATTTTCGGAACTGCACCAGTACTACTTTTGCTCGAGGCAATTGAAACTCTACTACGTTCCGCAACTACTGCTTCAGACGTGGTAGCCTCTTCTAATTCCGCTGCAACTTTAACGTTCCAATTTTCAAGTTGTCTAGTTCTAGCTTTCGGCGCTGTCTGTACTGGTACTCTAACCTTCGGCGCAGGTGGTGCTTTATCTAGTTCCTGTTCGCCCATGGCAATTTCCTGATCCACGAGTGCTCTCTCTATAGAAGTATTAACGTCTTCCAATCTGCAATGATAAAGTGAAGCAACGGTTGAGATTATGTATACAGCTTTATACTTTCTTTCTATTTTAAATTTTAAATATTTTAAAAATCGTTAGAAATCATGTTTGATTTAAGAACTTTTTAAATTTAGTTTTCTACAATGAAAAGGTCATTTGAATACTTCTTCTATACTTACTGCTCTTGTAAGTCCTCTTGAGTTTTTTCCAACTCTTTCCTCTTGTTTTCATTTTCCTTATCTATATTTGCTGCGCGTCTCATTTCTTCTTTCTGTCTCTCTTTCAACTCCTTTAGTCGGTCTTGCAATCTCTTGTTTTCCGCTGCCAGTCTCTCACCTTCGGACCGTAACCACATCATTCGGTGATAAGCTTCTTGTCTTAATATAGCTTGTTCTCTATCTTCTTCTACGACAGCCTGAAATATAAAAACTGCTGAATACCAGACCGTTTCCTATAGTATTTTACGACATCGATGTCATAAACTTACTTCAACGGAGTGCGGAAATACTGTCTCAATATAATTTGGGCATGTGTAGAACTTTTCGAAGTTAAAATTAGGACAATATTCATAAACTTCGTCAATAGCTCTCATCATTTTATCTCCATATAAAGCATGCTTCTCCTTACTGCTTTCGGTTAATTGAATATGTTCATTAGTTAATACGTCGCTGATGTCCTGTGTCATATTGTCATAGATTTTTCTAGCCAAATTACGAAAATGAGATAATTCTGTCGCTAGAACCGTTCTAAGAACTGTACCTAAAACAGAATTATATTCATTTCTAAAACCTATACTTTTAAAGATATCGAATCAAATTTTTTGCAAAATGCGTGATGTGTAGTTAATCAATGCGGATGCGTTATATCTGCAGAATAAGAATTTATTCTTTTGAAATTACCTGGACCTAGACGACATTATTCTACAAAAAAGGAAAGATGCTGTATTTTTGCTGTTACACAGAACCTGTTATTATACATTTATAAAATTGTATTAATGTTAAATAATAGCACGCTTAAATCAGATTAAATTTGCAAATTTTCAGCTGGAAAGCACTACTACTAGCAATGCTTTATTTTTATTTTAATATTTTGGAAGCCCTTCTTGAAACTTTTTCGTTCCCTTATTTTAAGAGACAAATAAAAAATATGTTTCTATTGAAATTATTTTGAAGATAGTTTCCAGTATTTCTTAAACCTTGCATTGACATTAGTGTTAGTATTGATAACATGAATTTCTTACTTATTTTGTTCGACAAGTTACCTGAAAAGAAAATGCTTCTGATTTTTTTTTTTAACTCTAAAGTTATGTTTACAATTCTTCTTTGTTAAAATTATTATTAAGACCCAAATTGGACAACCCATCCAACTCTTAAATTTAAATCTCTAGTGTATATTTTACGACAGACGACATTCGAAAAGTGCCTCACGAATTTGCAGAAGCCTGAAAGTACAGAAATTTATTATTTTTGAAAACAACTTTATGAAATAAAGTAGAGAAGAAGTTATAATTGCATTTTATGTGCTATTGTGAATATTGAGTATTCCTTCGAAAATAATGTCGACTAGTATTGTAACACTGGTAGTCGATAATGTAGTAGTGCAGGGTGGGACAGAGCAACGAGCAATTTTGAAAAAGCTGTATAAAATAATGTAATCAATTTATTTAAACTTTATTTTCACCACTTTGAACTACATACACAAGCATTTCATGTTTTAGAAATGACTGTACTAAGATTACGTCCATTCAGGCGTACATGAGCCATTTCTGCTTGAATTCGCTCTTTCAGGGCCTTAGTTTTTCGTAGTGGTTTATCCTGGTAGACGTCGGTCTTCAGGTGACCCTACAAGAAATAGTCGCATGTAGTGAGGTCTGGTAAATATTAATAAACCATTAAGAATATTCATGTTTATTCTTGTTGTAAGAAAGGCGCTCCGTCCTGTTGAAAAAATGTCCCCTCCTTTACTTGGTACTGTTCCGAGACGATTTGCCAACGAGGTTCAGTTTTGTGAAAAGATTTACCACAAAGCATAATACCAGAAGTGAATGGGACAAGGACACCGTTTCGAAACTCAATAGTAACGCCATCAAATGGTACACTGATGGCTCCAAAACGGCAGAGGGAACTGAAATAGGGATATATGGGCCAAGAACCTAATATTCGGAAAGCTTGGGAATGTATCTAACGATCTTCCAGGCGGAAATACACACCATGGAAAGATGCGACTAGTTCAACATCGATAGAAGCTATGAGAAGCAAGAGATTATCATAATGTCTGATAGTCAAGCAGTCATCAGGGCGCTGAATTTCAGTATTATCATCTCCAAAATAGTTTGGGAGCGTCTAGACAAACTAAACGAGCTAGGCAAAAGTAACAAGGTAACCCTATTCTGTGTTCCGGGACACAACGGAGTGAGAGGAAAATAAATAACGGATAATGCCGTGTTTTGTGTGTACTGGTAGAATATCCAGAGTATGTGGCAAACTAAAACTCTTCTGGGAACATACAACCAAACGAGATCCTTAGAATGCATTGAGCTCAGGAAAACCTATATACGTATATTGACAGGGATCCTCTCATGCAATTATAAACTGAACGGACACCTAAGCATGCTCGGAATAACAAAGAATGGGGAATGCAGATTTTGTAGAGAAGAGTATAAAACATTCATCCATCTACTCTCAAACTGCTCTGCACTATGCAACTCAAGGGTTTTGCACCCAGGAGCGCACGAAATTGAAGACGGAGAACTATCTAATCTGCGGCCTCCCGACATCCTGCACTTTCTAAAAGGAATCAGACTAATTGGCCAGCTGTAAATACAGCGAGAATTGGGGACACAATAGATCTTTCAGGTCACCCCAATACCACACATACATTAGATACTTCATACTGTGCTAGTTGTGGAGTTAAAAAGTTTTTGATTTCACAGTGACTTTCGTGGAGTGGAAAGGTTGTTGATGCATTTGTTTCGGATTTTCGTCATTCCAAAACCTAGTTCTGCCTATTGACGTCACAGGACAAATAAATATGAGCCTCGTCACTCATACACAAATTGTGAACAATGTCTTCATCTTCATTAATTAAATTCAAAAATTCTTCACAGAATCGTCTTCGACTCACATAATCGGTTTCTATAAGCGCGGTACAGCGTACGCACGATGTTGAACGGTCCACCGGTCTATTATTAATTAATAAGTGCTAATAACCGTCTCACAGCACATTTTCTGCGTTTTCCAAAGTCGCTAGTTGCTCTGCTCCACCCTCTATTTTGACTGTTGACATTTTTGGAACTTGAGCAAGTGAGGAAAGGATTACTAAAGACGAATAGAAATTGTTGGGATTAGTGGACATTATGAAGAATTTAGCGTTCCCTAAATATTGCTACTTCTGTATTAGTATTCTCGTGAAAAGTTGAATTTAAATTATAATCGCGAAAATTTATCCGAAACAAAATTTACCATATGTCAAAAATTATTGTCAGAGACTTTTGGAAAGTCTGTAGTTTGTACAGATTAATTAAATAGTATAAACGCTAAGAAACTAAAGAAAAGAAGAAAAAATTAATAAATTAAATGAATGCATACACAAATAAACAGCATTACTTACTGATACATATATAAAAAAGAAGAATGCAATTAAAACATTTTACTTATGAGTAATTTTATGTTTACATTTTAAAACCAGATAACTAGAATTTAGTAAGTGGGAATTTGATTCTTCGATAATTATGTAAGTCAATGATGAATAGCGTAATTGACAGGTTTAAATGTATGTATGTTCACATTTGTTGGAAGTATCAGTGTCAGTGTGGCGTAATGTTGGTATATTATATTTACTTTGAGCTTATATACAAGCATAGCTATTTCCAATCACCTATTTTTTTAATTCGTTTGCTACATGTTTTTAAAATATTATATTATACTCGAAAAATGGTGATTGTTTAAAACTAGAGCACGAGAAATTTCGGGTAAAATTATCTAACGTATGTACCTACCTCATGGCAATTATGACGCAAAAATTACTATCTACGCTAGTCTTCCAAACAACACAAATAATCGTTATACAGGTAGATGTCTGCGCTGTTGCTAAAATTGTATCACCATGATATTATTTGGTAGCTATTTGTAAGTATTCTTTGGGGTTTAAGATATTGCATTGCTGCCACAAACATATTTGGAATTTTGTTAAAATCCAGGAAAATGTCAAGTGTTGCATACTTTGCTTATTGCTTTTGTTATACTGCATAAGACAAATTTCCTTTGTATTACTTATTCTTGAAACGAAATGACGCCCTATCATGTCATAATAGATATTATAATTCTATACATATATTCGAAGTAAAATTCTTCCTTTTTCCGAATTAAATTGGTAATTCGGGCTAATAAAAAGTAAACCTGAGAAGGAGAATTTCTCTTCGTTGAAATTCGCAAACGAACTTAAATAAAAAGCTGTTGAAAATGTTTCTGCTTCGATAATTCAATAACTGTTTAAATACAACCTGACCTGCTTTCTTAACCACCAAGAAAATGGGTTTACTGTGTGGAAGATGGCAAGAAATGCCAAGTAACAGGTATTTCATACCTCGACCAGCATGGGTTGTTTTATAACTAAGAAATAATACATTTCAAGATGTTTTGGTTCGTACATGTTTTGCAAAATTTTTCATATAAGCACCACGATTGCTTTGATTCATGTTAGAAGTCAGAACAGTCATGAGCTGTAGATTTTCCATTGGAAACAACATTGTTGGAGAACGCAACGTGCTTACTACAACACCAAAAAGATATGAGATTCGTAACAACTGTAACTGTAATCAAATAGAAGTAATCAAGGAACTACAGACAACAATTTATACAATTGTATGATTTCTTGACAAAATCTACTTCAGTCAATTTACATAACCCAAACTCAAACTTATAGATAGTAATACACATACTTTGCGCTGGATCAATCAATTTTTACAGAGATTAAGAACTAGTGATATGCCATAAGCCCCACGATATGCAATTTCTAAGTCGGAACGTAAACTGTACTACCAGCGTCAGGGTTCTCTTTCAGAAAGAGCATTAAACTAAATGGTTGCATTAGATAAGAACAGATAATAAAGAAATTATTTCCCAGAGAATTGTATGTAGGTTCTAATGTTGGTCATCATGATCTCCAGCTTACCGGTTTTTAGTAATGATTTTAACAAATATAAGAAATAGTGTTGGGAGTATGGTTGAGTTTACGTACAAAATTTATTAGAGCTGAATTTGATGTATGTACTATCGCCGCCAAAAGTAGCGAATCAATCTTCAAGCGATATGACCTCTCGTATAGCTGCGTAACATCCGACTAATCGCACTGGGCGACTGTAATTAGTGACAGATACTTACCTAGCAGGTAAATTTGAGGCAGAAGGATTTGCAAGAAATGCAAAATTATTATATATAATAGGAGTATCATTTACCATCTCTCTCTTACTCTATATTATAAATAAGTGCCTACTAGAATTATTAAGTAGATTTCGTAAACACAAGCAGCCTTTTCTGTTTCTTGATAGAAAATTATATATGCGTAAAACATGCATGTTTTACACTTGCATATTTTAAATCATACGCTTCTTAATATAGTATCACAGGAAAGCGGTATTAAGAAACCATTTTAATCATACTTAAAGAAATTTACTACAAATCCCCTTAAATTGCTAATGTCTTTTAAATCACTGTAGGTGCAGTATTTATTGAACCGACTAAAACTTCTTAAGTTCTTGTTCGTCAACGAATTTTGTACCGTTAATGTCGGCAAAATTTAAATATATTTTTAATTACGAACGTCGTTCAAATCTCACAAAATTCTTAGAAATAATAGACATTTTGCTATTAGACACATTGTATATTTTGCGCTGTTTGAATTAAAATATTAGGCGAATATATTAATAAAATAATATAAAAGTCATTCCATAGTTACACGTCCTATTCTACAATTTTATAATTTTTGCAATTATTGTTTGAATCATATTTTGCATGAGAAATTTATCCTAAAATTTCTTTTTCTTCAATTAATTTGGCTACGTTCTATCTTAGTTTAGTACATCATATTTATTTCCAAGATATTCATAACTCGCTTCGTTTAAATTTATTTAAATGCTCTCTGCCTTTTAGCCTGCAGGTATAAGGCTTGGTACAACTGCCCAGTTATTTTACCTGAATAAACGATTCAGGATCGAAAGCTTATAATAGACGCGTTTTATTGCAGTTTGATTCGCTACTTTTGGCGGCTATAGTACATCTGTATATCTGTGCATCTTGTACATCTGAATCTTGTGGAAATTTTTATGCCTTGGATAATTCTGGAATGAGTATTGTGAATCTCAAATGGTTGATGGCAATTTTCATAGGGAGTTCTCAATGCCCAAAAATTCAATCGATATTCGGTATTGATTACTACCTACATTATTCACTTATTCATCATTAACAAAAAA
>SMLS01046075.1:0-15119 GCA_004785975.1 Popillia japonica | reverse complement strand
TCAGCCTTACAGAGATTTTTTGAATGGGGATGAGTGGAGAAATGGTGAAGGGAGAAAACTGAGATCCTAAAATTGGTTCACAGATGGATCACAAGCAGGTATTAATTCCGGTGTTGGGGTCTATAAGAAAAACGAGGGTACCAAAGTGCGTCAGCCACTTCAGAGATATGCCCCGCTATTTCAAACAGAAATATATGCTGTGCAAACCTGTGCGTTGGAGAGCCGCCCAACCAGGAGGGGAAACGATCTGCATTCTCTCTGACAGTCAGGCAGCCCTAGAGGCTCTTGCCTCGTATTATATCGTCTCCAAATTAGTACGGGAGTGTCCCCAAAACCAAACACAACAAGTTCACCTTGGTGTGGATGCCATGCTGCAGCGGTATAGCAGACAAAGAAATTGCAGACCAGCTAGTGATGGAAGGCTCCAAAATGAAGTATTAGAAAGTGTGTAGTACCTGACAATTAATGAGTGAACGTGTCTAATGATAGCACATAGCTGTCTAAAAAGTCACTTGCACAAGATGGTAAATTCATAAAGATGAAGCCTCATGTAGACCCTGTAATGAGGAGGAAGCAACAAGCTCTCACATTCTCTTCGAATCCGCAGCCTGAAGGGTTGCTATGCAAAGCGCATTCTAAACCCGATCAAGGCAACTAGCCTGTTTGAGTAAAAGAAAATCAAGGTAGGAATAACGCAATGGTCTCCACAGGTCGCATTATTAGCGTTGTTAAAAGATCGTTCTACGTTGGTAGCAATCAATGAGCTTACAAGCCTTCAAATTGAATCCTTTTAAGCTCCCACCTATAGTGCTAGCTAATATTATTACTATTCATACTATTTCTATTGCCACAATTTAATTTTCAGCAAAGATGTGGCCAACAATACTACCTACCAGATGGATTACTACTCGGTACTCTATCTACTGTATCTATTAACTCTTGAATGCTTCTATCACATTTTGTAATGGTTTTTTATTGCATGGAATAAATACTTAATGTGCAGACTGCTGCAGTATACGGTTGTCTTTAGCTTGCGTTAATTCAGCTCTTTAAAATGTATTGCACGCAGCTTTTGTTCTTATTATAAGTTTTCTCATCTATGTTCGAGGTATTGTAAGAACTCTTGAATGCGAATAACTAATTTAATTTCTTTGAGAGGCTAACAAAACAAAATAACAATTTTGTAGTCAGTTGTACATTTATAGAGATACATATATCTGTAAGACAAAGTAGGACAATTAAGATTGAATTCAATGCAATGCAAATAATGTATTATTCGTTACTTGGGGCTTGTTAAACTAAGCTGACCAGTGGGAATAGTAATATATATACATATATAAACTTTATTGGCATAAAAATTAACACAGTAGACTATACGCGCACGATTATTACAAAAACCAATATATGTACCACAAATTAACAAAACAAAACTAAACTAATCCACTACGAAACAAAAGAAAACTTAAAAAAAATCAACGCAAATGAACGGAATCCAAACATAAGTCCCAAACATAAGTACCCAATAAACTAAATACCGCTAATAAAGAGTTAAAAAAAAAACAAAAAAAGCTAACGCCCTCCCCCCTCTCCCTCTCGCAATCATGCTATCCTTCTGCTCCTGCACAGTCTCTTACCGTTTGCTATCTTACGCATAAATCTCCTACCATCGCCTTTCTTATTCAACATCGTTACCAATTACTCGCTTCCATTCTCTCCTTATCACTCCACCATAACGCCCCACATTCACTCACCCAGTGCTGCTAATTGTCCCTTCCATTTCCACATAAAGCACATACCCTGTTATCCTCCCTTCTCCAGTATTTACCATCTCCTTCCTCACTCCCACATCGGAAACATGCTATCATTCTTTGCTCTTCTCCATTCATCCCTCCTCTCAGATACTCTGGTAGTCCGTCTATAATCTGGGTTCATTCATACTTTCTGTTATATTTGGTTTTTAGAATCGCACATTGTCTCCCTTGCGTACCTACATATATCACGTATTCTACCACCACCACCATTCACCATTAATTCTTCAATATACATTCCCCTACTTCTGCATTCCATCATACACTCCATTGACCATCCACTCTCCTCAAACATCCTCCTCCTTCTTTCTCCCCATCTTGTCTTTATTACTCCATTCTTCCCTTCCGCCATCATTAGCCTCAACACCTCCTTTACTATCTTAGTTTCCTCTCTACCATACACCTTGCGCTCAAACTTTACTAGTCTCTTCACCGCATTCACTCTCACCTTCTCTTTACAACTCTCTTGCAACACGACAATCCGGAGTTGACCTTTCCACACCCAAGCACGTCTTGATATACATTAATTGCACTCTTTCTATTTCCCTCTCCTGACTCATCCCCCATACCTCACTTCCATACAGCAATATACTTCTAACACATGCTTCTAGTACCACCATTCTTGCTTTAAACGAATCCCTCATTCTCGCTCCCCATGTATCCCAAATCTACGCTATAGCCATCTTTGCCTCTTTACAAACATACTTCACATGTTCATTCGTCCCATTCGTCTCACACATCATGTATCCTAGGTATTTAAACGTTCTCACTCGCTCTATTTTTTCTCCCTTCCGTTCAAACTGTTCCTCCCTCGTTCTCCTTCCTCTTTTCTTAAACACCATCAACATTGTCTTCCCCACATTCACACGTAAATCTCTTCTATCAAAGAATCTTTCCAACCTGACAATCATACCTTTTATCTTACCCACCGTATTCGCCACACATACCACATCATCAGCGTACGCCAGACACCACACTTTCTCCCTTCCTACCACCACCCCTCAACAATTTTTTCTAATAGTTTTTTAACCACAAAGCTACTCAATTTCATGATTTTATTTCTTATAGTTTTTCCAATGTAATACTTGTACTTCAGCAAATTTTCTTGAAGAATGAACCTTTATTACATATCTCCAAAATATACCAAACACCACTATTATGACTAATAATTGATGAAACTGGTCAAACACATCAATCGTAGGCTCATGTCATATTTAACGTAGTTCTTTTCCTTCTTTTGAAATTCTCCGTTTTCTACTGTTAGTGGCTCAGTGCCTAGTGCATTCGCTTCATAGTTCGGCGGTGCTGGTTTTGAACCCATGTATATTCTTTCTGAATTTGCCTTTCTATAGTTTTCCAAATTTCATGATAAATGCGGAAAGCAACATCTTAGGTCGGTCTACAGCCACTGGCGTAATACTAACTCATGGCTAACCGATACTCCCTTGAATTTGGCGCAAGCTGTTGGCGGATGTGATGACATGGATTATAACTTTCTAAGTCACCGAGAAATTCTGTCATCATTACACATCTGTCAGATATTTTTACTTCATTTGAACTAGAAAATTCCAGTTTTTTTTTCAGAGGTCGTCTGTTAAATTGGCTCGTGAAAATTTTTAATAATTGAGGATAACTTGTTATCAATACTTTTGATTTACATTCACCACATGCTTTGCACACTTTTTCCACCTAGTGACCTGTTAAACTCTCTGCTGGAAGGTGGGCTGTTTTAGTTTTTGTGATACCTGAGTTAATTGTGGTTCAACTCAATGCAATGCTGTAATATTTCTCCGACTGACAATCCAGCATTATTATTTAATCAAAATTGACAACCTGTAGTTCTCAAGCCGCAGTTTAGTTATTCATCGGCATACAGATTGTTGAGAATGCCTTCTGTACAAGTTTGAATGGCAGTTCCTTCAGTCTTTTGCCTTTCAACACTTTGGAGATATTGGCAAAGCGATAAGAGTTTTTAACCTCGATATGTAGGAAAAAGAAAAACCTAGTTGTCTAACAGTGTAGGATGTTGGTATGGTTTTCTATTTTGTCAAAGGATATCTTGTGCAAACTGCGATTTATTCCAGAGTCCCCTAAAATCGCTTCTAATCACAAAGGAAAAGCGTAAGAGTGGTATTTATCTGTGCTATGTATCTCTTTGATTTAAGTAAGTTTTTTTACCAATATTTCAGATATGTAAATTAGAAATCTTCTATATTAGTGATATGATTGCTTTTCTTCGCTAAATAAGGAAAATGCTGTGGTCTAATCTTTGGACCATAATATTAAAGGCAATCAGAACTTACATCTACTACCTTCATTTCTACTGCGTTGACGGTATATTTTCAAATATTGGTACACTTTAGTTATGAATACAGCGAAGTAAGAAAGGTAAACATACAAGATGTGGAGGAATATCTGACGCATATAATGAGTGCATCTCCTACGTTTGTAATTAATTGTTTACTCTGATGCTAAACACTTTACCAGATGTTGTTTTGATAATCCCTTTTATCAGTTGACGTAAGCGTACGTCGGAAAATTTACTCTGTAACTGAAACGATGTAGTACTTGTATTTGTTTGTAGAACGGAGGAAATCGAAACGAATGAAGGGTAGCTTTATTTATTAACCGAGCAACTCAAAAGGTTGCCATGGCATCGGATGACATTATTTTAATTTATTAACCAACCATATGCTTAAATACATAAAATAGTAGTAAAATATACGGCCCTGTTTTATACGAAAAATGATAACAGTTTACAGGACACTGAGTGTTAGTGTATATTATGTCAGCAAACAAATTTCGTTGAGCTTCGAACGATGTTTGTTTATTAGGTTATTGTTTTGTATAGGGGCACTTAATTGTGCTAATAAACTATATATTAGTTTCAGATCGTAAACTAATCATGTTTTAACAAACACAGACAACGCGATAAACTGGACTTTTTGCACGGTTCGAGTGCGCTGTTGCAGCTGAAAAAGCAGCTGATAATATACAGCTTTGTTTGTCATAGAAAGCTTTATAAGTGACGTAATATGTATCCTTGCACCGATAGCGATAATACTGAATTATGGTCTTATATGTAGTAGTTTCTGAAGGAAAATTTTTATGACGTCTTGAATAATAATACAATTCATTTTTGTTGTTCTATACAGTGTGAAAGTTTGCTTTACTTGTAGACTTTCAATTTTTGACGTCTGGCTGGCTTCTCAGTTTTAGCAAAGATGTATAGTGTGGTATTTGCGTCAGCAGACTGTAATAATCATATATCGATTGGCTTGTATTGCTTCTAGAAATCATCTGCATAATAACTACTGGTAACCGTTGAGTAGGTGTTTAGAGAGAACAAAGTAAAAAGTATGTATATACACACATCCCAGTATGGTTTACGGTCTAGTGCTTATCGATATGACAGGATTTTTTACATTAAATGTGCAGCGTAGGTGTAAATCTATTACAAAAAATGCGAAACTCTGCTTATACTGTTATTTATGTATATTCCTTCAACAGACAGTACGACAGCTGGTGTTACATATATATATATACATATGTAGGAATGGGTACTGGAAATGGTTAATTTATAAAATGCTCGCAGCGAATGTCTACTAGAGCAAATTATTAGAATTTAAATACGAAACATTGCAATTGTTACGATTAATCTGAGTATTTTTAGAATAAAACACATACTACAGTAAAACTTGTGACTAGCGGCCACTAAAAAAATCAAAATTGTTGGCCGCTATTCAAAGGTGTCCGCAAAAGACAGGGAATGGATATTACTCACGCCAAATTCCAAGCAAATATTTTCACATGATAGCTATTATCTTCCTTTTAGAAATAATATTCATTTGGACATTATTTTAAATGATTTTATTTAAACTTAAAATAGAGAATACGGGGACACATATATAAGTCAAATAAATGTGTATACATTTTGTCATAAGACCTGATGTCATGCAAGCCTTTTTGTTATGCACCCACTCTAAAGGTAATCTGTCGATATGATTTCCCTTAAAACACCGAGAATTTGTACTTTTTCCAATAACTAAAGGGTTTTCTTTGTCATCTTCCATATTTGCGCAGAATAAAATAGTTAACCGTTGTTTTGCTAATTTTTTGCATTTATCGTATTTTAAGTTGGCGGAAGTTAGCCGGAAAATTCGGATTTGGAAAAACTCAAATTAACGATATCCTAAAAAACAAAAGTGATATTAAAAGGATGTATGAAGAAGTTACTAATTTGAATCAGAAACGGAAATTCCCTAAAACGGGTGGAGTAGCCCACTGCTACTCCACCCGTTTTAGGGAATTTGTGGGTTCAAGTTGTGTATAAGTGGTTCTGCATGGCTAGAAATAAAAACATTTCCATGTCTGGATCATTGATTAAACAGTAGGCGTAAGATGTACCTACTTATTTTATCTCTATAATCAAGAACAACTTCTAACATAGTTCGATTAATCAGTTATGATTTCTTTCATTATTACCACGTGAGGTTGGTCATTATTTAGTGACGTAAAAGAGCGGTAACGGCTGTCGTTGCGCCGGTAAAGTCAAGGAGTCATTACGGTAGCCATTGCTTTTATATGGTTGTATTGCATTCTACAAAGATGTTTACAGTTATAGAATGAATATCCATTAGCGACAGAAGCAGGAGATAGGTTGAGTTTAGTGAAGAGTGCATGGTTGACACCAAGGAAAAAACACGTATTTTGGCCTCCCTACAGGAAACAAAAGGATTTGGAACGGTCAGTGCCAAAGTCAGAAGACGTAAATAAAGATACCTGGATTCTTTGTAGTATTACTCATGTTTTTTATAAGTCAGGGCGAGTACTGTGAAAATAAGTAATAAGGATAGATCAAAGTGAAGCAGCTCTGATTGTTGTAATTTTTGGAAATCATCTCAAAAGTACGATGGTATAGCTTTTTCTCGAAAATCACTTCTTGGACACTCTTTTGAAAAAGATGCAACTTTAGGATATTTTTACACGCAACATACTGAAATATTGTTTGTTGCAAGTTGCAAATGTTCAAATAGAAAATATATATAGTTTGTTCGTTCGAGTGATTTAAACGAATCTTTGTCGATACCTCATAAATGTCAGTCATTAATAACTAATATTCATGTTAGATGAGGAGTACACATAATAGATTGGCTTAGCTTGTACTGGAAAACGAATGATGTATTAGCAAAGATTCATCGGACAAACTATATAGGGTGTTTGTTCAGTTTTCACATTTTTTTTAGTACAAGACAGTATTCGTAAAATAAAAGCGTTGTACAACAAATTGCATGTATTGATAGTGTATTAACCGAGATATACACACGGACCCACCTATTGAGAAACACAGTATTTTTACCTACCTTATAACAGCTGTTCGTAGTTTTGACCGCCCGAATACTACGTATGTATTCTCGATAAGTGTTTTTACGTGTCAATCACCTATCCAATAGTAAACAATACTAAGGCAGTCGTTCCGATATTCCTCTGTTTATGTATTTATCAATAGCGCCTCTCAATAACATTAAACTCTTTGCATGGCAAATGACCTCACAGCGTTAGTCATCACAAACAGCATAAACATACTTTTGCTGATATTGCATTATAACATATGCAATGATGATAAAACGTACCGCAAGTTCTCAAACAAGCTGGTCCTACGTTTACGGGGCATGTTACTTTCCTGATCACAGTAAATCACCGGCTTACTGCGATTTGAAATAAACAGCAAAATAGAAGAAGTGATATTAGGACTTTTTTTAATAACTTGTTTATATCTAATAACTTGCTTACTTGAATCCTGTAGCTGGAGCGACTCTAATTGTTGTCACAACCATTGCTACATCTCTTGTTGTGCACTCAATATAGTGTTAACAAGAAGGAAAGCAAAAGTTAATAACATTTTAGAGATCTCTATTACATACGTCGTGAAGATTATATTTAGGCTTGTCCTCGTTTAGGCTGGTACTACTAATTTTATACCATAGAGCACTGTTCTAAATCTTTCTAGAATCAAAAGGCGTGAAACCCATACTGTATACGCACACTTTCGCAGAAAAACTTTTGGAGCTACAGGATTTCAGAACTGTTCATCATAACGGATGTATAGTTGTATCAAAAAAGAAAATGATGTAAAAAAATTGTATAGGAGAAGTTTTGAATTATTCTTGTGATGGTCCCAAAATTATGATTGATATTGTTTTGGCTTAACGACTTGACGACTTTTGCCGTTAGAAAATATAATCCGCCGAAGAAATTGAAAAAAGAAATATTCTGAAGTGAACCATAACTTCCTGTAATCGGTGCTCATGGTGTAAATGCTCTTAGCATACTTTATCCGGTTAGCATTATTTCTGACCTTACCCCGTACAGAGCATGAGTCTATGGCCTGTTTGCCTGCCAATGTGTACAATACAGTAAGCGAAATGGAAGCAAGGATGGCAGAATCCGAGAAAAATGCATTCGATTGTTGTTAGTTGGAGACAACAAACCCTGTCTTACGGAATAAAATCGATTAGGTAGAAAATTTAGAAACAGGACCATCGGCCGAACGTGCAAGGTATATCCCATATATAAGTGAGCGTGTTGCTGTGTCAAACCTGCATGTGCTAGCTCGTAGTTTATGCCAGCTCAGTATGGATCACGGCAACTGTAACCAACATCCTTCTTCTGGTGCAAATATAAAATTACGCAGTGTCGGACGAAGCTTCCTCGCCATTCGCCTAGACTTCACATTGGCAGACGTCCAGGACGTGACCGGGTTTCTAACAAAACTCAACCAAGAATTCTTCGAGAAGACAGCAGTAATCTTGCGATGCCTGGCGCAAATATGAACGAAGCTCACTAAACATAGGACCACCACTGAAACATTCAGCGTGATTCAATAATGAACATTTGAGTATCAATCTTCTTTTCTGTTTTGATCACCTAAACTAAGAAAACATTTTTCACCAGTAAGAAGGGGGTCAAGAAAGACGACTACAAGTTGCGCACAACGCCGCTTGAGAAACACCAAAGAACATTTCCAGTATAAATGAAGCTGAATGAACAGATCCAGCCAGAAAAGAAGGCCAAGTATACACGGTTGAACACAAGTAGGTCTTAATATTGGCAGACACTTGCTTGGCTTATACGAGTTTATTGGGAGGTAACCATACACCTACTTCCTAATTGTCGCTTAGTTTGGAAGCACTCTAGCATATGCCTTGTTTTTGCCTTGTTAGCTTGCTGGTGCTTTATTTCCTTTAATCTGGGTTTACATAGCTCAAAACTATGTTGAATCATTACAACACTAGATTAAAATACAGTCAGAACAGCCCAAAATTAGTGCAAAATTTTGCCAGAATCAGACCAACAGTAGACTAGAACCCGTTTAGATCAATTCAGATTAAGACAACGCCAAGGAAAATTGATTCCAAAAAAGGAACGTCTAGAAAAAAACAGACCATTATCAGCTTATACCAAGCAATATGCTTTAAAATCATGCTTCGAAAATGTTCATGTTTGAACTCAATTTGCAATTCTGTGGAAATTTGTAAGGATCTGCAACTAAATTTGTAGCTTCCTTTAAAGTAGATGGTGACATAACAACAGATATGTATCTAGGAAATCAATTAGCAAGTAAATCGTTATTTATCAAACAAATAAAGATTTCATGTTGGTGAATAATATATAAAACTGTATACCCCACATCCATAGATAGTTACTGTTTTTGAGGTTATATAGGCGAAAATATGAGCCCAAAATAGTGAGCGAGATGATTGAGAAAATATAAAAGAATTCAGCATATAGCAGCGGTGGATTATGAAAACTAGGACATTTGGGAGACCTAAAGCTTGACGACCAATTTCCCTGAATCTCTTAATTAATTAATTAATTAGGAGAGCTGCTATATGACGCCTCTAGTTGTGAAGGATACGCTATGTAAAATGGACTTTTTTTACTACTATATGCTTCATTACAAGAACGTCGACGCAATTTCCTTAGAGTAAAAGGTAACTCCTTTCATTCAGGAAGTTAAGTAACTGAGAAAGTTAAATTATTATAATTCCACTACTATTTAATTGGGTCATGTTATTGTAGTATATTGTCTTCCCGGCAGAAATAAAACCTAAAAGTAATAGATAACTGAGACCTTGCAGCTAAAAGGGACTAATTGGCTGCTTTGCTACAAGCGGCAAGCAGTGTTATTGATAGTAACTATAATTAACGATAGAGAGCATGGTTTTATTTTACATACTCGTATTAGCGGAATAGAAGCAGCCGTTACATTAATTAAGTAAAACAGAATTCCGTTCTACTTCCACTTGTTTTACATATAAATAGCTATTCAGAACGCAATAGGTAATTGAGATATTTTAGCAAACAAGCTCTTGAAAGAATACACAAACTTAATTACAACCACATCTAGTTTGCGTTTACAAGACGACCTTCTTCATTGTAACAAACAAATAACTTGGGCACAAAGCAGAAAGCTAACAGCTATTACCCCAAGATCTTACAATTAGGAGCAAGGAAATGGTATTTAACCTAAAAGAAAGCCCTTGACAATTAGAGTATATCACAATTAAACTTTATATGTTTATAGTTTGAAAGTTTAATTGGAATTTGTACGATGCATACAATTTGTAGGACGTGTGTAACAAGTGCAAGAATTAAACCACAAACAATATCGTGGAAAAATATGTTTTACTCTTATTATTCGCCTGTTTCTTCTAGCGTCCTGTTCAAGCCTTTGTAGATCATCCATATGCATACATTTTTATATCTTGCATAACTTTACATATGCCACTACAAGATGTTATAGTACATATTATAATTCGAATACGTGTTAGCAAACTATGAAAATGAGTTCTGAATGTTGTCGAGGAATCCATTTATCTAACGTGACGAGTTTTCAATGAATACGGAAACGCCTATGAAGTTTACGGCGTATAGGTACATATATTTGCTGGAAACCGCTAAGATTCAGTTCGCGTTAAAATCATAATATTCAAACATGAACGCTTCCCAAAATTAATTAGGACTCATTTGTTAGAAACCAGAATGTAGTTACGAGAAAATAAACTGCCTTGAAGTTTCATTCTGAGTAGGTATCTGAGGAGAAACTATTAGATTTATTATGTTAATATGTTCGCAAACATGGTTGAAATGTTTACGTTTTGGATTACTCCCGAGGAGCTTCTATTTTCTATAAACCACCATTCAATTGTTAATTATCTCATTTTCCTGATATTTTTTTCCACTTAGAGGTCAAAACATTAGAATTCTGTGGTACCATTTTTATTTACGAATTTAATTAATTCCCACGAATTTTTTATACTGTTCTCAGAATTTCGAATAAATATTTTGATAAATTGTACAAAGCAGACTAGTAAAATATATCACACAGTTCCGTACATCAACGACTTAAGTGACAAAATTTAAACACGAATTTAAAAAATCAGATATAAATATTACATTTACACCAAACAATAACAGACAGTTATTTACAAATTTAAAAACTAAGATTAAAAACAACGATAATCTTTTCTTTCTGAACCAGCAGTCGAATTATATGTCTAGTTTTCTTACAATAAATGCATTTTTTCTCTATTATATGTATTTTTATGACCTTTTTTTTACTTATTTTATTTTCCTGATATTTTTTCCACGTGTAGGTCAATTACAACACTCTAATAAGATTTTTTTCTGTATTTATGGGCAATTTTTCTTCACATGCCCTGTTTTATTACAATTGAAACATTTTATATCACCTTTAGGCTTTATAAATGTTGCTTTTACTGCTAGAGCCATTGAATCCTCACTAGTTTTGGTTCTTTCTTTTTTTATGATGAGTCTCTATGTTAGATCGGTCAAAGTTTGCTTATCGGAAGGGGTTGATTCCCATGCAGACATAAAGTGTTTCATGTTTTTTGGTAAACACATCAACAGTTTAGTAACTAACATATTATCGCTAATTTCTTCACCCATATGCTTTAAATCGGCTTTTATCTTCTCTAACTGAGATATAAACTCGGTTGCTTTGCCTGTTTTATATTCTAATGTGAAAAATTTCTGTGCCAATAAATGTACATTGACATGTGACTGATGCTCATAACTGGCTTTTAATTTTGACTACATTTCTTTGGAAGTTTTGTATGTTATAATGTGTGACAATGTGTAATATCTTCTCTTCTAACCTTACAATAGTTCATTAGTACAATTATTTCCTGTGCCTTCATATACATTTTATCCCATTCTGTTGTATCGTTTTCTGGTCGCAGTTTTTACTACATCAAAATATCCTTTTGATTTTAACATATGACAATAAAATCCAATAAAAGGCGTCCCCTTCAATCCTTAGGTGGATTGAGGCTCACTGAAGAGTAACGTGCTTATTGTGTCCTTTAATTGCCCTAAAATGGATTGCAGAAATCTCGTATGTTTAGGTGCTAGTTAGGCTCACTCATCCCAATACTACGTCCAATACTCTTTGGACTTGCGGCCCACCCGATGATCAGTGTTGGTCAAATATGTCTTGCACAGGATGCTGTCATTTGTAATGTGAATCAGATTTCACTAAACAAGGAGTAACCAGGAATTTTAGACTAATTATTTTGGAATGAATAATCTGTTGACTTTGGAAAGCCAAAAATAAGTATGTATGTACCTATCTGGACATTCACTAAAATTTTTGTCAAATTTTCTTTTACACCTTATACGTACATATATGTAGGTATATCGTTTGTATAGCACTGACAACTATGTAATATTGATTGACAGAGATTAGTTCCAAACAACGCGTACTTTCTATACTTTTTTATCGACTTGACGTCAAAGTTAGCAAAGGAATGAAATACAGCTTTAAGATAAAATTCTGCTTCACTGAATATTTCTTTCAGACACTTTAAAATATAATCAATAAAGTTACCAGACATATCTGCAATATTGTGTATGAATTGAGTCCAACATCTAAATAAAGCGGATTGAGGAGAGAACGTCAAGCTAAAGAAAATGAATAGAGTAGTAATGCATTATGTATAACACAACTCCAAACTTTTTGTGTTCATCTCTAACTAAGCTAATGCTCTTAAAGCGTATTTCTAATACTATGTAAAAATACAATATTTACATATAATTTGAAAATAATATTCTCTCCATTATTATTTTATCCGACGACCATATCAACAACAGCCCGCTAAAAATAACTCAGAACCTGCGTAATATACGTATATTGGTGCTTTACAATGATAATATTTAGCTCAAGTGTCAGGTTTCCTTTTGACATCTCGAGCTCTTGCCGGCCATTTACTTTACGGCAATTATCTTTCGCGTTCGGTTTCCATTTCAGGTTAATTTTAACAACGGCAATTTGAATCGAACGGTGTTGTGGTGCGACATTGTTTACCTTGTCGCGTCGCCAGAACAATGTGCTTATAATTCTGAATTACGACGCAATGAAAATTGAATTACCAGTTCGCCTAATTATTATCTATGTATAAATACCCCTTTAGGTATTTTGATTTATTACACTGACCGTATTGCGCATTCGTATACGTTTGTATTGAAACGGAAGCGTACATAGATATGTAAATTGACGTTAAAAAGGAAAACATATCTAGTTGTTACGTAGTTAGGTAATCTAGTTATAATTCAGAATCTGTGCACTGACCCGTTGCGTTGTTAAAGAGAATGGAAAATAGGAAAATATGAATATATGGGGTATAAAATCCAATTAGAACAGTTTAATTTATTTAGAGCTTTTAAGTAAAAGCGCTATGGAAACTGGAACAACACACATACAGTGCTTTCATTTAATACCAAAACCCACGTGGCCTCTTTTTGATAGGCAACCCATTTAACAGTATGGTAATACATCTTTAAAAATAAAATTCCCCCAGAAATTTACGTATGAAGCGTACAGGGGAAAAAAGATGAATGTCACAAATACTGTTATCTGACAAATATGTATTTGAAGATTGGAAGTCTCATATATTACACCCACTAGTGTATCTACATTTGTGTTTCGGCTATTTTTATGCCGTACTTACATACGTCTATTAACACTCTTCTAGTATTAGTTATATACTTAGGGTTCTCTACATCATAGACGTAGAACAAACATTACTTTGGGACACCGCAAAATATTCAGGAAAAGAAAGATGAACGTCACATAAATGTTTTATTAGAAATACACAACATCGGTATTATTCAACTATTATTGAAACAAAAATCTGCGTAAGGATGTAAAGGGTCTTGCGATAGTATTATCGCCTGGATAATGACAGCATAATAGCGAAAAGCATTGGCAATTATCCAATGTTTGGTGTCCTGTGGGTGATAGTGAATTATTGTTGTTCCAATAGTAGCTTCCGAACTTACCTAGTTGGTAGCGGCCATATTGTTGAAGCTACATCTGCCAGATTGGCTGTGATTTATTCAGTCTGTTTTTCCAAATCACTATTGAGGGATATAACGTTCAACAACACGTGCAAATGATAAAACTGGTAAAAATGCTCCTACCGAGAGGACTATTCGCAGTGTGGTGAATAAATTTGTGGCTACTGGTTCAGTAAACAAGGAAGCTACACCCATACGACTACTAAGCGCAAGATCTGCCGAAAACATCGATTTCGTGTCGCTCGCAAGAATCTGGTCTTTCTGAGACCACAACTTGGCGAAGTGACTGTTGAGCGTCCGGCAACGAAACCGTGTTGGTAAGGTGAGATAAAAGGTTTGATGTTGATATATATCGAGTATAGAAGCTGTTCAAAAAGTGTAGCAAAGTTGTTAAGTATAGAGATTGGTCTATAATTTTTAATTTGTGATTTATCACCTTTTTTAAACACATGAACTATTCTAGCACGTTTCCACTTTTCCGGAAATCACAGGAGGCAATCTCGACATTAGTAATTTTACATGGCAAGGGAATTTTTTAGGGAAATTCCCTAAAACGGGTGGAGTAGCAGTGGATCAAGGTGTGTATAAGTGGTTCTGCATGGCTAGAAATAAAAACATTTCCATATCTGGATCATTGATTAAAGAAAAGGCGCTAGAGACAGCAAGAAATTCAAACATTGAGAATTTTGCTGCTTCAAATGGTTGGTAGAATGTTTCTGTCGAAGGCACAATATCACTTTTAAATCAATTTGTTGTGAGTTCGCTGATGTAAATTTGGAAGATGTAGAACCATGGAAATATAAATTACCATTAATTTTAAAGTATTATTCCCCGAACGATATATTTAATGTTGATGAAACAGGTCTGTATTATCGCGCCATGCCAAATAAAACTTTTGCAATAAATTATACTTGCCACTCGATAATATCA
>SMLS01046070.1:0-14520 GCA_004785975.1 Popillia japonica | reverse complement strand
CATCCACATGTTTAAATAGGTACAATACGAAAACTATAACAATTAGAATAGTGATCTATGCACGATTTTCATACTCACAACATTGAAATCATATTTTTTTTGATATCTTCCATCACTGGGCTTGCGTTTGCGATAAATGAGCCCAATTTTCGGGAATCGCCAGTTGTAGGCGACGAATCCTTGAAAATTGAAGAAAATAATTTTATGTAGACCCAATTTTACGCAGTATTATTGTAACTTTTTATCGTAGGGTATAGATCACTTCGAAGACATCGGACCTTGCGTGATTATGGCGTCCCCAGGTATGATGCAAAGCGGATTATCAAGAGAACTATTCGAATCATGGTGTACAGATGCCAAAAATGGCGTTATCATAGCCGGTTATTGCGTGGAAGGAACCTTAGCGAAGACAATTTTATCCGAACCGGAAGAAATTACAACCATGGTTGGGCAAAAATTACCCCTAAAGATGTCGGTGGATTATATCTCGTTCTCAGCTCACACTGATTATCAACAGACGAGCGAATTTATTCGAATTCTCAAACCACCTCACGTAGTAAGATTTTTTTTTTTAATTTAATTTAGGTTTAGAATAAATTTTAATTTCTTGTTTGGAACAGGTGCTAGTTCATGGCGAGCAGAACGAGATGAGCCGTTTAAAAGCGGCCCTCCAACGAGAATACGAAGACGATCCGAACACAACTATGCACCTCTACAATCCCAGAAACACTCACGCAGTAGAATTGTATTTTAGAGGGGAAAAAACGGCGAAAGTTATGGGGTCGTTAGCCGTCGATAGACCCAAACCGGGAAATACGATTTCGGGGATTTTAGTGAAACGGAACTTTAATTATCACGTTTTAGCCGCGAACGATTTGTCGAGTATGCATGGAGAAATATTAATTTTTTTAAATAAATTGATTTAATTTCTAGAATACACCGATATGAGTATGACGCAGGTGATGCAACGGCAAAGCATACATTACGGCGGCTCCTTATCCGTTTTGAGGCATCTAATTACGCAGGTGGCTGGGATTATAGAGACAATCGAGGGTGATAAGAAAATGCGGGCTTTCAACGCTATCGATATTTCGGTCGAGAATAAAATAATTAGTTTGGAGGTATTAGAACAGATTTAGGGGGTTAGCGTGGTTATATATTTTGTTTTTGCAGTGGGTAGCCAATCCGGTCAACGATATGTACGCCGACGCTATTGTGGCAGCGGTACTACAAGCAGATCTCCTAGATACTCCTATAAAATCGTCAACGATCAATGCTAAAATTGATAGGATGCATTTTAAGGTCGCTATTATTGTTGTCGAGAAATCTCCGTATAATTTCGAATTATTATTTTTGTTCGTGTAGGAATGTTTAATAGAGATGTTGCAAGATATGTTCGGGGAGGATTCAGTGCCGAAAATATTCAAGGGAGAGAAGTTATACGTGGCCGTTAAGGAGAATAGAGCCGATATAGATCTGGTTAATCTTGTGAGTTAAATCCGAAATATTGCTGGTTTCGTCGACTTAATTAACATTTAATTATCTTGCGTTTTAGGAAGTATCATGCCCAACCGATGAAACGTTCCAACAAATCGTTCAAACGGCTGTTACTAAGCTGTATCAATCGTTAGCACCACCGCAAATTGAACTTAATTAAGATTATGTATTTTTTTTTAATTTTAAGAATAAATTTGAAACAAAGAAGAATATAATGTAATAAACCGCTAGCTATGTTACCTTTCAAAAACTCTTTAGGCGTTTGCCGGCCGAAATCTCAGGGTGGTAACAAAAGGTTCTTCAAAACAAAAAAAAAAAGAACAAAAGGGGTTCGTAAAGACTTTAATAATAAAATTTTAATGCTGTCCAAAAAAAAGGTAGTAATAATAAAAGTAATACAGAGCTCAGGGTGTCGGTCTGTTCTTAGAGGTTATTGTAAAATACTAGGATACACGATGGAGCTTAAGCTATTGGGGCCCCCAAACACTTTTACATACGATTGTAACACGTGTACGGTATACAAAAAGATGGCATCTGACATAAATGTGCAACTGAGCAAGAGATGTATAAAGTTAGGTTTTCGATGCCAATCGACTACTACAAGTTTAAATCATTAACGACCTGACCTCACTAGAGGTGCTATAAATGTCTTAAATGGTGACAGATTTCATGCTACAACTATTAATTTAAATCTGGTTGAAATACTTTAGAACAATACAAAATATGACGGTACTAATAATTACATACGATTAACATTTACCTTAACGAGGACTTAGCCTTTTACTTTAAAGAGTTATTATATCACTCACGGTCCCATAAAAGAGATATTGTTAGTGTCGGCCGATGGTATGCCTGTGATAGTGGCCTCGAGCTATTACCTGGGAGTGATGATTTCTCTTCGTAAAAGACGGGTAAACAATGATTGTGTACGAACGGTGAAAAGAAAGAGTTGTGTTTCCGTATCCTTAACGAGGAGGAAGCAAAAAACCGTTGTGTCCGATATGATATCCCTTAAAGGAAGAACTTGGAATGTTCTAATCTCTGAAACGTGAAATCCTGCTTATCGCAGAGTTGCTGAATACCAAATCCATAATAACGCCTCCACAAGAGGAAAAATTGCACCAAAATAGACGTTTACAGTACTATCAGATCCCAACGGCTTTCTTGTTCTTCCGTTCGATACTAAAATCGATCTCAGAACCGATCGTACCCCCGCCAAGATAGAGAGAGACAACAAGCGACGCCTCTAGCAAGTAGTGACCCACGGGGTGAAATCTGAAATAGCCCGAAATGAAACTGTCATGGCGGACAAGTTCTACCAAATGATATGTTTCTCGCAAGAGGGCGCACGTAAAATTCTTAGTTCGTTTGATTTGAATACTTATGCGTGGCGTTTACATAGCACGTGGCATCACAGACTGGGCGTGGCACGTCCATTTGTTGTTGAGTGTTGACGTAGGTTGGAATTGATTTTTATACTTTTTGTAGTTTCTCAGTTTTATAAACCGTTATTGCTAGATGTGAATTTTCATTTTTTAGACAAACGCTTTCTTTTTGGGTACTTTACACATACAATATTGGTTTCTATGTAAACAAAGCTTTGTTTACATAGAAACTAATATTTACGAATATTGCCCTTACGAATATTGCCCGGTTTCTGAAACGTTAAACAGCAGTTATTTGTTTTGGTATCTGGCAATTTAACAAGAACTGTCTTTGTTAAATCGCCAGATACTGAGCAGATAACTGCTGCTTGACGTTTCAGAAACCGGGCATTATGTATTCCAATATTTTATTGTATTACACTAAATAAGTATATTTTGAATTATGGCGCAAAAAGTTCTTCCGGACAAAATATATTTCTGCAGATGGCGGGCATGTAGCTGTTTCGTTTCAATATTAGGGAGATTTCATTCTATTCTGATAAGGTTGTTTTTATCTATGTAGTGACCTACCTATCAACGACAACTAAATGGACAGGATTGCGAGAGGAGCCAACAGAGGGCGCAACAAGTATCGCAACGGCAGAAAACACAAATAAATATTCTATTTTAACAAAAAGAAACGTAACAGCTAATTTAACCCAATGAATTGGACCGACCACGTACCACGAGAAAGAGCCACACACCATGATGCGGCCGCAATCATGCTTTATTGTCTTTGTCGTATATTCTAGAGAGAGTTCTTTATTTACTGCAGATCTGAGTAAATTTATTTTCGTTTCATCACTCCATGGTATGTTTTTCCATCTTTCAGCTTTCCATATGGACGTTGCAAGCGGATTCTGTTTTGTTAGTCTAATAATACAACGATCCATTTGTGGAGTTTTGTTTTTCATTTATTCTTGTTTCAGAAAATGCCTAGGCGGTTTAAGGGGGCTAAATTGAAGATTAGCGGTGTAACTCCAATTTTCGTAATTTTTTGACATTTCTATTTCTTTTTAACTGATTTCCTGAAAAAAAACTTTTTTTAAACTAATTTCCAGCATATACACTTCTCGCTGGAAAAAATGGGAAAATCTATTTTTATGACCACCATGACCGCCCTTACTGACTCATGATTGTGGGGGCCCCGTGGTTCGTTCGCCATCAACAGCTTCGTGACGCTCAAGCGGTTCGTGGTTGGATTGGCCGAGAAGAAAAGATAGATAGATCTGAAAACCCACTGATCAACAGACTATCAACTTTGGATCCGGATAGAGCATCTCCCTTAATCCACGTCAGGAGAGCTATGGCACTGGCCGAAGGCGGCGCAGCATAGTCCAACCACAAACGACAAGAACAGCACCATTTATCACCTCCCTGCCTTGAAGCAGTGCAGACCCAGCCACCTATACAGGGTGTGCGCGATATACAAAGCATCCTTTTAAGGGATGATAGCTACAACGATTTAGAAACAAAAACATATAATACACCTTGGGTCTATCTGTAAGCGTAAACGAAAAAAAAAATTATTTCTCATGTCACAAACTTCGACGCATACTGTACAACGGCAGCCGATCAGTGCAGGATTTAGCCGAGGATTACAGGTGTGTGTTCTTGCAAATGGGCAACACATCGAGCCTTTCCTGTAATACATTTTCTCCTGTCTCTCAAAAAGGTCCTTTTTAGGACCACCAATTTATCACAAATAAAAGAAAAGAACTAAATTTTCTAGTAGCCTTTACGAAAGAGCTTAAAGCGCCATAACATAATTGCACTATTATTAACATTGTTTTCATTCAATGCGACTTTCCCTCAACTTAAATTTTCATTTACCTATCGAAACCTGCTATTAAACATGCCCTTTTTACTCTAACTTCAACATAACATCGATTTTATTGTTATAACATTATTTAAAAAAATCTCAAAGATACCTCTTTCCTATTGATCGGATATTTTTAATACGTATGGCCATTGACTTCGTACGATACAATGGTCTAATGTAGTTCAAGGTCGTATAAGCATATGTTGCTGCGCTTGCATGTGTGCTTCTATTGATACGTGTGCAGTATAGCGCAAGAGAAATGACACCACTCTTCAGTTTCAATGTATTAAATAATTCATTTTCGTCGTTGTTTTCAGTTATTTTCAACTCCAAATTTTTGATATGGTTTTTTGGTTATTTAAGAAGCAATATGGATGAGTTTTCTTGTACAGTTTGACCAAATAAGGTTTTTTAGAAATATTTTTTTTTCTCGTTTACGCTTACAGATGGACCTAAGATGTATTGTATGTTTTTGTTTCTAAATCGTTGTAGCTATCATCCCTTAAAAGCATTCTTTGTATATCGCGGACACCCTGTATATCCAGCTCTTGAAGGGAGTCCATGACGAATAAATGGCTCAAGAACTTCGTTCAGCCTTAGCATGAGTTAGATTGACCATTGATTATGAAGCGTTCACATGCCTTATAATATACAGGCTGTCCCAGCAATAAAAGGACGGAGTAGTAAATATGTATGTAATTTCCGAACAGGATCACCCCTAACATTACGGTCCTGACTGAATGTGTGTTTATATTCGTTGAGACACTAAACAATGCGGTGCAAACAATTTATGATTGTATGAACATATGTAAGGCGCGTCGGCAACTGTAGTAGCTCAACTAATATCAATAACGCACCTAGATGATCGATTGCTTTCTACAAAGCTGGCTAACTTTTTCGGTGGCAGTGAAACAGAACAAATGCTGTTGTTTTTCCAAACAATAGGAGTCATTGCGCTTAAGTTTGGGGTTTATAATAGCTGATTCTAATAGTTGTGGCCTTTTTACAGTAAATATCAAACTATTTACTTTTTTTTTATCTAGCGTTGTTAAAAATTACTTTTTAGTAACCTCGTATAGAGACGTGCATTTTTCTTTTCATGGAAGTAAAATACGTGCATGTACGCAGTCTTCGTTCGCTTTGTACCGCGTTCGTCCAGGCCCGGCGTAAGGCCAATTGAATTTTTTATTATTTTTTCTGCAGTTGGCGTACAAATAGAGACTTCATATTTTGGATTTACTTTTTCTAGCATTCCAGCTTGCGATTACTACTACTGAGTCTTTTTATTGCTGAGACGCCCTGTATACTATCAATACAGACATCGTAGACTGTTGGCTTCATATTTATTAAATAAATATAGAAAACCACAGAAAACAAGGAGAAAAACATGGGTTAGAGAAATATGTATACCAGCATTGAGAAGATATAAAGCCGCCCATCATAGTCCAATTTGATTGTTTATTGCAAAAAGGTGGACCACACACTGACAAACTTCACGCCAAACAACCCCAATTCTTGTTAATTTGGCGCTAAATGAATATTAAACATTAGGTACATACAGAGATAGAACCCAGCTTGTACCTATTGTTTTGTCCACCACTGTATATTTTTATTGAATACTCTATTGTAAGTTCGAGTTTTAATTGTGGAAGTATAGTTTGTTTGAAGATCAGAAATAAGCTCTTCTTTCTTCTTAATTAATCACACATGCAATGAATGCAAGACGTTTAGTGGAGACACGAAATTGGGTGCCCCAAAGCGACTGTATAAACGCAGAGAAGTTAAATAACTTGCTACTATTTTTGGATCTTTGTAATCATCAAAACAAATTAAGTTGACGTAAATTATTTTATTCAATAATATAATCACAGCAAAAATTAATTTAGGTACATGGATGTGTATAAATAACAATAATCAGATAAGGTATAATGATGTAAATAGATTAAAAATACTTGAGTGGTTCTAATCACAGTTACTGGATTACTTATCGGCTATAATCTACATTTCATTAAAATGAAACATGAAAATGAGGTTATTACAAAGTTTAATAATTTTAATTAAAATATTTATATACCAAAATGATGAGTATTATAACCAGACATATATAAGTAAACAACTTTAATTCTTACTTTACTATTTCCTCTTTAAAAAATAAATTTCTGTACACAAAACATATCGAATAGAATCATAAAAATAAAAGTGTATATACAAAAGTAGGTATATAGAGAAAAATACAACGAGATAAAGTTTTGGAAATAAAGATCAAAATTAAACCCACCACATTCATTTACCATTAAACCCTAGTAAATCCTTTTGTAGATGGATCCAATCCATAGCCTTCTGTGTCACCGTCCTCTTCTCCAGGAGAGATTTAGCAGCCCTTTGGAATTTATCCTCATTTCGTCTAAGATACATAATAGCGTCTTTCTCCAACTGTTCCAGTTTGAGCGGGTCAATCTCCACCATACTTAACATCTCTGTTAAATAAGGATTGAACCTGTAGTAAACATTGTTTGGTAATAAATCGCTTAACATCGTATTCACAGCTGTAAGAAAATACCAAAATTAATCGATACGAAATAAATATTTCTTTTAAGAAATTACCTTCAGTATCCGTAGCACTATCTATTATTTTCATGAATTTATTTTTCCACGAAGACACATTCGCAGCTTGTACATTAGTGTTGTCCATAGATAAATGAGTGGGAACGGTTCTGCCTGTACCGAAAGACACAACGCACTGTATCGGACTGTCAGGCCATAATAATTTTGCCTCGTGTATAGCTACAGCTGTGGGATTATTCACTAAGATACCACCGTCTTGATGCAATAAATGGCCTAATTTGCATTCCTCGAAGTATGTCGGAGCTGCTGCCGATGCACGTGCAGCTTGCCATATTTGGTGTTCGTTGCTTCCCATGTACTGAGACTGCACCCTCCACGGTAATGAATAGTTCCTAAACACGAAAGCTGATACTCTTTCGTGGTTAACGACTGCTGATACTGTTGCAATCTGTAATCGTTTAATGTAAACGTTTAAAGTTGATTAATTTTTCGCAGTTAATACCTTCGGAATGTTTTTATTCCGCGATGTACTGATAAGTGCGTCTTCACCTAATTCCGTTTTTAGCAACTTCTCCCATAAAGCTGTATCGTAATAGGAATGTGACCAAACCAAACTGCTCGTGCCTTTAATTGTCGATTGCGTGAACACTTGCGTACTCAATTTCTTATAATTCTTCTGCAATACGTCTAAATCCTTGTGTAAAATGCCTGAAATTAAAAGGAAACACTTTAGATTGAAAAAAATTCGATTCAGTGAAAATAAATAAATACCTAAAGAACAAGCTAATATAGCACCAGTACTAACACCGCAAATAAAATCAAACATTTCATGAACACGTTTTCCAGTTAATTCCTCAAGCTTCTTCAACATTTCTATGACTAATATACCACGAATTCCACCCCCATCGATCGAGAGGATTCGAATACCTCGTCCGGGTAAAGGGTTGGTATGTCCTAGAATTGTTAACGCTTCGGAGATTGCAGCTTGTATCTGCAGGTCGTTAGTTTTCTGTCGCACTCGCAGCAATAAACGAATAGCACCCTCCTACGGACAAATTAAAGAAATACGGTTCCTCTCCTATGATTGAATTCTATTTAATTTATAATACCTTAACGGCATTATTTTTCGCTTCTGGGAATTGCTTAATGTGGCTTGATAGCTCTTCAATCCTTCTTAATTTTGATTCTGCAGTCTCGGCGTTGCTGATTGAAAATATAACGTGTCTCGTTCTAGATGAAATACTAGTCTAAAATGTTAATATTAGATTAGCGATTTTTTTCTTAAAATTAAATTTAAATATTTACCTGTGATATTACTAGGTTATCAGCTTTCCATTTTGGCACGATTTCTTTTGGTGGATCTTTATTCGTAAACGATATTCCGAAGCCGTTTAATACATTACTTATGCTACTTTCGCTCTTTTCAACTTTATTCGCTGGGGCAATTTCTTTATCGCTACTCGTCGAGTTCTCATTCTCCAACATAATTGTTTTAACTTCATTTCGTTTCGGTTCCACACTAGCTGGTTGTTTAAAGTGACGTATAGTTTCCGTTCCGTACACAGACGGTTGAATTTTCTGCAATATGCGAGCGAATTCCGTATTCAGAGTTGTTTGAAAGTTTGAGTCGTTTGACAATTTCGACAGGAAATCTTTAACCTGAGTCAGAACCTTCCATTGAACTGCCGGCATCGTTCTTGCGTTCATCTTAGATGTGGATTCCACTGTGTTCGAGCCTCCGGAATAGGGTCTGAAACATTGTATAATTATGCCGCTGCCTTAAAAAATTAATAAAATAAACATAGAACTTGTTTATCGTTATTCAACCTAATCAAATTTGACGCATTTGATTTGCACTACAACTATCTTACCTACGATTTTACTAATCGGATGCTAGAAATGATGAATACATTGTTCATATCCGCAAATCGGGTGTTTTATGCTCAGGAATTTATTTAAAGTTACTGCAAATTTGTTGTTATATGAACTTCATACCTATCAGCTGATGGATGTTTATGTTTGACAAGAATGACAGATTTGATGCTACTGTCAAATTCGCGTAAATTCTGGAAATTCTAGCCAACTTCAGCATATTCAATTTTATCAATTTTAACATAGTTCTAATTGGAATTAAAATGATATAAGTTAGCTCGCAGCAAAGTAAATTTAATAAAAAAAAGTAATACAATAATTGTAAACAATAAACAAGTTGGGGAAAGCTAATTATAAATACGTACATTTAGAAACTATTTTAAATAGTTGGCAACACAAGGAATCGCATGATTTCCAAACTTGTATTACGCACAAACAGCATAAAATTAGTTTTCTAAAATAATAAAAATATGCCAGAATTATGTTCACCATTAAATTAAATTGAAAAAATTAACTTTATCATTAAAATGAATCATAGTTGAATCGATTGCATCCGATAATTAAATACAAACTATTCTAAAAATAAACCCACGAAACAAGTTCTAGGTCATATATGTTTTTATTCCTAATTATGTAATTTAAATTTGTAAATTCGTACCTCACACTTGCGCTAATGCACCGCCTACAATGAACGATATTCTTGCTGAACGACATCGTAACCCGCCAAATGGGGCACAAATTTAATTTAATAAACACAAATCCACTAAATTTACCAATTAGATCAACTTTAATCAAATTAATCCTCAGAATTATTAATTAATTGTTTATATTCCGTTAATATAATATTATTAATATTTTAAGTGTTTACTGCTGAACGTCTTATCACTTTATGTGAATGTCAACAAACCGGATGCCGTTTTATACGAAGCCGATTCTCGTTTGTTGTTGTTTGTTAAATAATTCAAATTAGATCGATGAGAGGATTGACGCGACTACTACGGCTCGAACACGCGAATGCGAGGAAAACATTTTTCAGAAATCAAAATAGGGATACTACGTGTACACGTGCGCCAAAATTTTGAACTGAAGCCAAACGCTTCACCGTATTGTTAAAATTATCGTACGATACGGGAAGTCTCCGCCCTCTGCAGTCACCTCATTGACGCGGCGTTAACGTAACGGGGCTCGTCGGCCGTTTAAAACTATCGAGTTTTCGACGATTTATTTATAGAATAAGTCATACGTTGAAGCTATCGCTATTAGTTTTCTTATCCATTTCCTCGTAAACGAAATACTTTCGATCTGTTGATGTTTGTCGGTTAAGTTTTTGATTCGCGATGAAGATTTTGATTCGTAATAGAATCCCAACTTGTTTATTACCTTTAAAGCGAAAGTGATGTATTAGCAAAAATAGAAAGATTAGAATTTTCAACGTAGGTACTGTTTTGAAGTTTAGGTACACACACGTGGCAGTCATACCTACATGTTTACGTTTTTGTTGTTTTGGTAAACTGTAGATATGTGCGAACATACATTGCCGTTATAGAATCGAATCTATGGCGAATAACTATTGCAGTACCTACGTGAACTGCGATTTCTTCCTCGTCCTTGCGGCCAGGACCTTGCAGCATCTGCAAATCATAACCTCTGCTAGGTTTATGTTATGCATTTGACATGCATTTGACCTACTGTCATTTTGACAGTTTCTGTCTATGCTTAGCGGGTCTCTAGTAAATTCAGGCTTCTGTTCCTTTAGGGACTCTTTCGCATGTCTTTATACTGGTGATCTTTGCCACCATTCCTTGGCCTTGTTATGTATCCATTTATTGATGGGTTGTTTTTAATTTGCAATTTGGTTGTGCCGCTTGGAGGACCAGCCCCAACGAATGGAATTAACAAACCTGGTCTGGCTAGATCGTCTGCTGCCTCATCTTTCTTCATGCCCTTGTGGCTAGGAATCATATCTGTTATATATATAGGTTGTTATTGTCATTTAGTTGTCATTCTAGTTGTCAATATTACATAGCAAGTAGCTGATATACAATAGTGATACACGTTTAACATATGTATTCTAGTTTGAAATAAACAATAGTTAATAATTAATACTTGCAGTATTAATAGTCAAGTCCATGTCAAGTCCTTAATATAACTTGGTGTCAGGTGTGGGGTACAAACAGAAAGAAGATGACGGTGTTTTCTTGTAATACACTTTAAAACTTAGCCGAAAAGACAAGCAATTTACGTTTGCTGCTTCGGAAAAATATATCTTTTCACTGGTCAGACAGTCATCAGAAAGAGTTTGATTTATTGAAAGATACTATTACGAAAGCGCCTGTACTTAAGTACTTTGATAGACAGTCACCGTTAACATTATCAGTTGACAGTTCAAAAAATGCTGTAGGAGCAGTTATTTTACAAGAAAATAGACCCATTGCCTATTCATCCAAATCACTTACAGAATGTCAGACAAAATATGCACAGATCGAGAAGGAACTGTATGCGATTCAATTTGGTTGCAATCGTTTTCGGCAATATGTCTTAGGCCATAAAGTAAAGGTTGAGACAGACCACAAACCATTGGTTGTATTGTTCAATAAACCATTGTCTGAGGTTTCCCCCAGATTACAACGAATGATGAATTTACAACAATACGATCTGGAAGTGTCATATATACCAGGAAAATTTCTTTATATAGCCGATACATTAAGCAGAGCACCAGTCGAACCGTCGGATCCTGATGATAGGTTAGAAGAAGAATTACTGATCCACATGAATTTACTCATTACTAATTTGGCAGTTTCACCTGAAAAGCTAGAACAAATTAAGAAAGCTACATTATTAGATTTGGATCTACAAAGTGTCATAAATTATAGCAAAACAGAATGGCCAAACTCAAAAAATAAGGTTAGTACTGGTGTAAAACCATATTTTAACATTAGACATGAATTACATTCAATCGACAATCTACTTTTCAAAGGTAATTTATTAATAATACCAAGTAATTTAAGACCTATGATGTTAGATATTATTCATGAAGGCCATTTAGGCATTGAACGTTGTCTACGACAGGCGAGAACCGTAGTTTATTGGCCAAATATATCAGGAGATATAAAGAATAAGGTAGAGCAATGTTCAGCTTGCCTAAAATACAGAAGATCAAATTCTCTTGAACCATTACTACCACATGAGCCTGTAAACTTACCATGGCATAAAGTTGGAATTGATTTCTTTTCCTATTGTAATATTACATATTTATTAGTAGTTGATTATTTTTCTAAATATTTTGAGATTACCCCTATGTCTTGTACAAATGCTAAAGAGACAATTACAAGTCTTAAATCGATATTTTCACGACATTGAATACCACTCACGATAGTTTCGGATAACGGACCTCCATTTACTTCTGAACAATTCAAATTATTCACAAAAGACTGGGATATTATACATGTTACATCCAGTCCCCATGATCCCAGGAGTAATGGGTTGGTAGAAAGAACAATTGGAACTGTTAAAAATATATTTAATAAGTGTCGAGAATCAAACACAGATCCCTACATTGGTCTGCTACAATATAGAAATGTGTCTCTAGATAGTGGAAACTCGCCTGCTCAATTACTGATGTCACGTGCACTAAGAATGAAGCTTCCAATATCAAAAGAAGCATTGAAGCCTAATCTTATAAACTACAGAAACCACAATAAATTTGTAACAAAATCAACTAACAATATGAAATACTCTCACGATCGTGGAACTAAAGTTTTAACGCCATTAAAGGAAGGAGATAAAGTGTATTACAAGAAAACACCGTCATCTTCATGGATGCCTGCTAAAGTAACAAAGGTCGGACCTTCACCTAGATCATTTATAGTAACATCTCCCGAAGGAATTGATTACAGACGTAACAGACATCATATACTTAAACCCAACTCGACAAATGATGAACCCAATAACACACAAGAAAAAAAAGACCTTGATGAAAAGCAAGACCTTTCCGGTACCAGTTCACCTAATTTGTCTAATTGTATTCCCGAGAAACCATCTTCATCTAATGGCATTACTACACGCAGTGGTAGAAAAATTATTAAACCAAGAAGGTTTACTTTTACAGAAGATGATGCGAGTGTTGACTAATTCTATTATTAACGTTTTCAAAAAGGGGCATGTTATATATATAGGTTGTTATTGTCATTTAGTTGTCATTCTAGTTGTCAATATTACATGGCAAGTAGCTGATATACAATAGTGATACACGTTTAACATATGTATTCTAGTTTGAAATAAACAATAGTTAATAATTAATACTTGCAGTATTAATAGTCAAGTCCATGTCAAGTCCTTAATATAACTATATCCATCCAGGTGTCTGCTAATTTCCTTACGCAGTCTCTAATCAGCTTAGAGTCAACATTTGTTGACATAATCGCTTTAAGTGTTGCCAGACTGTCCGGGAAAAAAATGCGTCAAACTTTTCTAACGAAATGACAATTCAATGACATTTCGTTTGTCTCTTATTAATCCGCATCAACAGCTTAACAATAAATGAATCACTACGCTGGCTGCAATCTTTATACTGTATAAATGATTGAACCGAGTTGGTTAACCTGATTTTTGTTATAAAGTTGCCATTTCTCGAATAATTTCATGAGATAAGTATACATTGGCGGGTCTTCGTTTACGTATGTTGTAATATCGAGGATGACAGTTGCTTTGTCACCTATTACTAATCGTGACATGATGCTACTAAATGCCTCACTACATAATAAAAGCAGCAGTTAGTAAAATAATCAAATAATCACACGAAAGAAATGTTTACCACGCTGCTGACAGTTCCGAACTGAATATTACCAATTACAAAACTTAAAATGTGGTCCAAAAGGGCTGCCAACTCAATCAATCATTTTGAGTCTTATCGTATCTCCACGTATGTATGTATAAATTCCAGAAGTTTCCGTTTTAGAATATTCCGCGATAATTAATTTTTTTAAAGTTTCTAATTTTCTCTGGTATGCATGACGTCATATCCCTGAACCTGTAATTTATGACATCGATACAATTGTTACAATTTCATTCGTATTAGATCACATATCTTATCGCCAAAATATTTTCGAAAGTAAACGCAGCGTAACTCCGTCAAGGACGCGCAAATTCGCACGAAATGTTTTCCACAATTACGTTGCTACTACATAAAATTGTAGATGGAATAAATTTGACTTTTGTTAGAATTGCGTGTTATCATTGACCTAAAAGTGGAAAAACTATCTGGATAATAAGATAAAATTGTAGATAGAATACGTACATATAGTTGAATTTTTGGATCTTGTCCGTTACGTCATTAACAAT
>SMLS01046066.1:0-28784 GCA_004785975.1 Popillia japonica | reverse complement strand
ATAGCTAAATCTGCAGGGGTGGGGCGTTAATTTTCGCTTAAAACTTGTTAAAAATGTTTTTTGATTTAAGATTCTTTTTGAATTTATACAAAATTTGCTATTTCACTTATTTTAGACCTGATTAAGTGAATAAATCGCGTCAGACGTCATAATGACGTGATTTTCGGTCGTTTTAGGTCTATGAGGTCGTTTCTTTGATAAGTAAGGTCAAATTGACTTGAGATAGTGATTTTCACGTTTTTAAACTAAATATGGGGGCGTGGGAGGTTAATTTTTGCTTAAAACTAATTAAAAACCATTTCTAGTTTAAGATTTTTTTTGAATTCATATAAAATTTGTGATTTTACTTATTTTAGACCTGATTATGTGAATAAATCGCGTCAGACGTCATAATGACGTGATTTTTCGGTCGTTTTAAGTCTAGGAGGTCGTTTCTTTGATAAATGAGGTCCAAATGACTTTAGATAGTGATTTTCACTAAATGTGGGGGTGTGGGAGGTTAATTTACGCTTAAAACAAAGATGTATCCTTAAATTTTTATTACATTAACTCAATAATCTTTACATAAACTAAATATGTAACTTTCCATATACAGACAATTGTGACAAAAAGGAAATGAATATTTCCATTATTGTTAATTGAAATTTTCGAATGTCTAAACTGCATAAATTAAGAGAAGAATAGCTGTTTAGTAAGTTTAACAAAATTTGAAATACAAATTTTCGCATTCGGAACAAGGAAATAGAAAATTGTAATTATATATAATTTCTAGTCTTCAATTGTATAAATATAATTCCTATTAATAATAATATATACTCTATAATACAAAAAAGAAATAATATACAGGATTTTTACGTAACATTATATCTACACCTAAACACAACTGAATTTCACACCATCCTCACTCGAATAACAGTTATGGCAGTGTAGTTTCTGATTACGGACCCTGACATCAGTCCCCATAAGGCCGTCCCCCAATCTCATATGACAGACGCAGCATTTGAAGCATTCCATATGATAAAATAGGCACAAACTTTCAATAATCATCGCCGCACCACGTCCTGCAACATTAAAATTGTCGTTAATTTAAATTCAACCAATTTCCCTCGTAAATCGACCAATAAAATTGAACCTCATCCCTTATTGGCTCTCAAAAAAATTTCTATACAATACAAAATAACAATTGCCTATCAGCGAATCGGTAGTTATAAAAGGAAGAGGAAGTCGATTTCGTTCAGTTTCAACATCATCTCCGACGAAATAGTTTGTGTGTTTCAACGAAAATGTATCCGCCTAGACGTGACGTTAATCGTAAGTCCATCACTACCCCCTTTTTTTTTAATTTTTAAGCAAAAATCCCGTACATTCCAGGCTACAATCCTCGCGGAACCGGCTTCATGGGGATGCTCTATCAAATGGGGGCCTCCATATACAACCGTTTACGCAGTATGGTAACCAGGGCTTTTAGCTTCTCCCGTAGAAGCAGCGGGGGATCCGGAGATATGCCTCCGCGCGACGAAGAAGACCGCTCTTGGATGGTTCGAGTTGGGCAATTCCTATGTAGCAATCTCGGCGGAGATAGCTCCTCTAGCTCGGTGACCAATGGTAGCAGCACTGACGGGCGCAAACCGCGAGGTAGCCCCCGTGGAAGTCGTAGGAGATGCCCGAGTGTGGAGCGGGGGGTGGAGGCATGCCCTTCGACTACTGTCACTATAGGGTCAAGTGTGCCATCCGGCACTAATTTGTACGAGAGGGAATCTGATATCGAGTACTTCTATCCGGATCCAGCTTTCGTTGTGGATGGACCACCATCCGAGATAGAAACTGTCATCGTACACAAATCTATCTCCGAAACTTTAAATGAGTAGGATGCAGCGGTGGAGGTTGTTTCGAAGTAATCGATGGTGTTCGTTGTGTTCGTTTAATTTAACTCGTATTGCTTCGCAGTGTTATTTATTGTTCGATTTAAATGTGTTGTAATATTAAATTGTAAAATGAATTGTAATAATTGAGTTTTCGATAAATAAATAAAGATTGAATTGATTGAAATCGGTTGTGTTAGTTTGTGACGTAAAATAAGATAAAAATGCCTCGGAGGCTAGTTTTAAAAGTCCTTTAATGATTGTAATTAGACTAAAATATCATAGCTGACTACCTAATTCATTTCCACAATTTGAACACTTTTTCTTCCCGCTAACACTCAGCATTTTATCTTGAGTATCTTCTATTTGTACCGAAGGGGGATGTGACAGGGGGAGTGCATGGCCGAGGGTTTGTGGTGGGTGATGGCCTAGATATGGATGTTGAGTGTAGTCTTTATTTGAACTATTTTCAGGTCTAATACTAAAAAAAAGAAATCAAAATAGATAAATAAAAATAACTTCAGAATTAAATCTTACTTTCGTAATGCTGGCGGATTCCTATCGGTGATCACCCCTCGATTTTGCACCCTCTGCGTTAACGACTGGATGACTGAATCGGGAATGTGTTTGTCTGATCGCGGTTGCCAGTTTCTATTCTGGATAGCGGCTGCATTTTCTTGCTCGGATATCCTTCGAAATTCAGCCTCCTAAAAACACGTGTACAGTGTCGGGCAAAATTAATGCCACCCCCTCGTAATACTTACTTGATACAACCAATGTTGGTTATAATTTTTAGGTTCAGCGTTTGGTTTCTGTTGGATCCAGTTGTCGTTTGGTAGGTGTCGAGGTCTAGGTACGGCGCTCAAGACGTGTAAACTATGCCTTGTTAAGGGTCTGACGTGTTTGTTTGTAGTTTGCATTAATTCAGGTTCAGAATTTAATCTATAAAAGCCGGATGGGTTAAATTATCTCCTAATTAAAATGATTTAATCTTACCTATCTTTATCTTGTTGCTCTGTCGTTAACACCCTTAAAGGTTTCGCTGGAATTATAGGTTGCTGTCTGACAATCGGAGGTGGAGACCTGAAACCTGTCCGCTGCATTTCCTGCTGCAGTTCCGGCATCGATTTCCTATGATCTATCAACCTAGAACGCACATCAGGTTGACCTATATTATTGCAATAATCCGTCATAGATCTGGTGTAGGCATGTTGAATATCTGGCATAGATTTTCTGTACTGAAAATCTATTTCAGGTGCTGGTTTATAGTTTGGCACGTCCGGTAGCGACTTCCTATATTCGATTGGGATATGTTGCAATTCAGGCATCGATTTCCTGTACCCAACGCTGTCGTTATATCCAGAGTAACCGCTGACGTCGCATATATTCTCTAGGGAATGGCGATTTTGGCGAATTTTAGCGCAATTCCCGAACAAGAGGTTGTCCCTTTTCCGCTCCATTTCCTCCCTTTCCAGTTGTAACAGTTCCTGTTCCACCCTCATCATCTGCAAGCTATTTTTGTAAATAACTTCTAAACAGGTAAATATGCTATAGATAATACCTCTGTGTCCGATGTATCTAAATTATTACCATATCCGGATCTCTAAAACAAAAATGTACCTACATTAAGACGCCATTTTCACTAAAAATCGACGAATTTTTTTTACAACTAAAAACTAACGTCATTTATTCGTCATTCGTACTTACGGGCGTATAATACGCTCGATCAAACTTGTTTCCAATATTATTATACGAATTCATATCATCGTGTTTATTATTGACGGGACTCAACGTTGTTTGACTGGAATAATCGCTGTCCCTGGATTTCTCCTCCTTCTCGACCAGTTCAATAATCTCGCGTTCCTTCTTCGTTATCTCGTCCTCCTCGGAAGTGAAACTGTTCGTTTGCTAAAAACAACATTTTATAAAATTTCGCCTTCAAATTTAATTAAATTAAAAAGAAACCTCGCTATCTTGTCTTTCATGGATCGGAGTGCTCGAATCGATGAGGCTGCTACACCAGGTGTCCGAGCTCAATCTCCCACGTTCGATTTCTAATCCGGAATCTTGACTTTCGACTTCGCTGAACCCGCCTTCTCGACTGCCTTGCAATTTCTTGTACATCGATTTCTCCATTCGCGATTCCTTCTGGAGGAAGCTATTAATATCGGGAGGTTTATCGATTGGTATTTCCGGATCGATCTGGTCGTCGGTTGGTTCGCTTAAACCCAAAAAGCTGGATCTCTTAATTTGTATCTCCTTCTTGATCCGTTTCGTCGAATTCATCCGTTTAAAATTCCCGTCACCGTCGTAGATTTCCTGCGGGGGAGGAGGTGGTGGTTTGACTTTCGGCGGTTCTAGTTTGCCCGGGCTGATGGGGTTACCGAAGATATCGCTGGCGATGAAATCCATGGGGAAGGTGATATCTGAGGTTTTAATCTCCACGTTTTCGTAGGGCGATATTTTGACGTTTTCGTAAATGACGGGCTTCCGGTCGGGTTTTTCGGGACTGGTTGGGGGTTCGGTGAGTGTAGGTGGTTGTGAGTTGGCTTCTATCGATATCGAGGTGGGGTTTGCTATATTATATGTACAATCTTTCCGTTCGAATTCTAAGATATCTTCAGTTATTTCCTTTAAGTAATTAATATCGTAAAGATCTAGGTTATTATTGCTTAAATCTGTGGTTATTGTTTCGTTTTCGTTACTTTGGTTATCTATACTATTTACATTTATATCTAACGAATCTTTGGATTCAACCTCTTTATTAGTATCTTCGGGTTCGTCCTCCTGCTCCAAGCTTTCGTTCTCCTTGACGATCGTTAATTTCTCTATACAGATCGGGATGGTTGAGGAGAGATCCGTATCCTCGAACGGCTCGTCTGCCTGACTCACCGAGCACGATACGTCTGCTGTGTGGATGCCGCTATCGTCGCGATCCGAGGACAACGCCATCACCTCAGTGGAGGATGTGGATGGGGGATAATTCGAACTCCGGACGAAATCGTCTAAATCATTATCGATACTATGTATCGATTTACCGTACATTAAATTATCGAGATCCCTATTAAACATATTTAATTTATTCATATACATCTCCGTTTCGGGACTCGACGACCTGTCGAACACCTCGATCGAATTTTTTTTGGCTTCGAATTTAGACGTGCTGTTGCTCTTATCGAGGAGGTAATACGAAATTTTGTTGTTACTCGGAAGATCGCTACTTAAAGGTTTATTATTATTATTATTTTTGGTGTCAGCTTCGTTTTGCTTATTGAAATTCTGCAAACGCGTCTTAACCGAACCGATTTGGTTCATTTTCTTGTCGGAATTCTTCAAAGCTTGATCCGTGCATTTCTCCAAACTCTGCAACCGCTCCTTGATACTTTGGGAATTGGCGAAATCCTCCGACAACCTCCTAGTGGCCTCTAGATTCGTATCATTGCGATTCTCCACCTCGAATATCTCCTTTCTCTTGAATATGTTCCCTTTCGGCACGATGTTCTGCACGTCGCTATCTTTATTTTTACACTCGTAAGGTTTGTTAAATATGGACTCGTCTATGTTTATTTTTGATCGGATCCGCGTCCTGTAATCCTGGATAGCACCCTCGTAGGTGTATTGGGGCTTCTCCAGCAGGTTTATCTCGGTGGATGTCGAGTTTAATATCGAATCGTAGGTGGTCCTCGTTGGGGTTTTTATCGAGGTTGTTGTGTAAGAGGATTTTATTAAATTTGTGTACATATTCGTCGTGTAAATATTTGGTTTAGTCTGTGTATTCCCATTATTGCAATCTTTAGGAAAATCTAAAGATCGAGAATCGTTACTTGCGGGTGGTTTAGTGTTCAATTCGTCCTCGCTCTGACTTTGGTTCGATGCGCTTAAATTATCTTTATTGAAGTCATCTTTTTCGTCCTAGAAAAGAAATAATTTTAATTTAAATAGAGGAGGTGGCACCATTTTGAACGAATCTCACCAAAACGCTGCTATTATCATCCGTATCGACATCTTTGATGCTGTTCGTCTTCGAGCTGCTGCTCCCTATCCCGTAATCGCTTAAGTCATTGGTATCATCATCGTTATAGATTGGTATGTTAAATTTGTGTCTACCCCTACTCCTCTCCTCCATCATTTCGCTAAATGTTTTGTTCTTCTTCCTACCCCTCTGGGTCTCCTCTTGCTCTAATTTCTTCACCTCGACAACCCTCTCGATAATATGCTCCTGTCGTTTTCGCCGGCTGCTTTTCCAGTTATCCAAGTTCTAAATGCAAATACGGAAGACGAAAAGAGTAATATTGTTTTGATTTTGTGTTGGATCGATTAAATCTTTTCTGGGGGAATCATGAAATTCCAATTTAATCTCAGAAAAAAATCCCTTTGAACGGAAGAAAATTGGAAATATCTAATTCCTCCAGAAAATTTTGTATTAGGAGAAAAAAAAAGCGTAACGTACATCTAGATAACTTACTTGTTGCCAATCTTCTGCTTCGTCCCGGACCTCCTTCCTCATGACTTTAATCTCTTCGACTTTTTTGATTTGTTCCTGAGCTTTTTGAAATAACGGGCAGGGTGCTACTTTGACGAATTGTAAGGGGTTTGTTGCTGGTTTGGGTGGTGGTGGTTTCGTGACACGGCATTTCGTTGGGAGGTACTCGGTATTGTAGTTCTGCAAAAAAAATTGCAATTGCGAATAATTTCGATGATTTTCAAGTTAAAATGTGGAAATTTACCTTTTTGTCTGCGTCTGCATCTTTGTGTTGGGGATCCATTATATTTGTTTAATGTAGTGTTGCTTAAAAGGTGTGTAACGGTCAATAATTCTTCATGCTATTGTATTTCGAACCTGTAATGTAGAAATATTTAAAATTCACGTTTAACTGTAATATTACCAAATTATTTTTATTTAGGACAGACAAGCGTAAACTGCAATATTCGTTATTAAATAACTGACACAATTCGGTGTCTATTATAATTCTTTATTGTTATTGAAGTTCGCACGACCTATTCATTTAATACAGCTTCATTCGACGCTGGTATTTAGTTATTGTGAAAAACGAGGCTTTTGTTTGGTGAAATTAAATTGCGGCGGAAAAATCGCTGTATGAAACGCTCAAGGAGATTCGTACGTAAAATAATGTAAACAATCCAAAATTGTGCTAATTGGGGTATTGGGGGAGGAGAGGGAGGGGTGGGTGGGGAGGGGATTCTGGAACACTGCACTCCCCCAATTCCAGAGAACTTTGGGTCTTCGGAAAAAACATCTTTCGTAAGGAAGGTCATTTTTGGTTGATGTTTTGAACCAAAATTGCTCCATCGGGGGGCTGGCAAATCCGTCCAAATTGCATGAAATGTTGTCCCAATCAGATTTGCTCCTCGCAAGCAATTGGAAGCCAATTTATCGGTGTCAAATCAGCCTTCTAGAAGGGGGTGGTCAAACAATCACGTTAAGATTCATGTTGGTTCCATTCCGGAGAAGGAGAGGGAGACAATCGAAAATTGTCCTAATTGGAGTGTTGGAGGAGGAGGGGGTAGGGAGGTTATGGTTAAAAATTGTTGCCAATATTGCCCAAAACTGCCCTAATTGGAGGGAAGGAAGAGGAACACTGCGCTCCTCCAATTCTAGAGAACTTTAGGTCTTGGGAAAAACATCTTTCGTAAGGAAGGTGATTTTTGGTTGAAGTTTTTTCATGAATGGAACCAAAATTGCTCCATTGGGGGGCTGGCAAATCCGTCCAAATTGCATTGGTGCCAAATCAGGCTTCTCTAGAAGGGGGTGGTCAAAAAAATCTCGTTAAGCTTCATGTTGGTTTCTTTCCCCAATCAAATTTTCTTCTGGCAAGAAATTGGAAGCCAATCATTAGTAGTAAATCCTTTTAGAAGGGTGTAATCAAACATCTCCTTAAGCTTAATGTTAAGCTCATTCTGGCATTATTAGCGCCAAATCAGAAGGATCAGAAGGAAATCTAGAAGGGGGTGGTCAAAAAATCTCTTTTAGCTTCATATTGAGCTCATTCTGACGGAGGATAAGGAGGTGAGAAATCCGCCCAAATTCCACGCCCTACTTCCCCAAATTAAATTTGTTTCTAGCAAGCAATTGGAACTCTATTATTAGCACCAAACGAGGCTTCTAGGAGGGGGTGGTTAAAAAATCTGTTTTAGCTTCATATTGAGCTCAATTCGAAGATACTTATTGGTACCAAATCATGTTTCCAGCGGAGGCTGGTCAATAACCTCCTTCATCTTGATGTTGGCAAAATTTAATGGAATTTCAATTCCATTCAAATCCATTAAAAAATGTCACCAAATTAAATAAATGAAACTTAATCTTTAGAAATCAGTTCAACATCGGTGAGAAAGAGAGAGAAATTACATAACGATTCCTGTATTTGGTTTACCGAAACCGCGAGGTGTTAATTTAGGTTTATCGATTTAAAAAGGAAAGTATACAATTTAGATTGAGATTCTTCGAGTACAACAGCGTTACAGAGCCTCGCCCATAAGACGACAAATCCACTAAGTACGCTATCCGGTCAGATAAATTACATAATTTTTGCATAACATTCTATCGCCCGGAGGAAATTCCTCCTCGGCAGAATTTTAGGACGTTAAATATAATATTAGAGCCTTCAAAATTTCATACAACAGGTGGAATGAATCACGCATTTAGTTCTCATCGATATCCAAGGATATAGCGATTTATAGAAAGTATCCACACGTATGTACATATTACGCTTTTAAGAATATGCATAGAGTTCTCTCTACCTGATTTTTTTTTATATCCCAGAGCGCAGGCTACTTAAAAGCAAATTATAAAGAGGTGTAAATGCGGTTGACCTTTAAAAAGACGCATATTAACGTTACAGAATAAAGTCACTTTTTACTTAGTTGAGTTGAAGCGATTTTTCTATTTTTTAAACCTCGCCAATTCGATTTTTTCATCTCCAGCGGATATTCGGTAGTCTTTAAATACCGCAGGGATGAATCATAACATTTTGAGCAGCAGGATAACGTGCAGTACACCTCTATTGTCGAGATTGTTAGCATTCCAACGGAGTACGTTATATATTTATAACACCTAAAGGCTTGCAAGCATCTACCATGCATGCTGAGATGGAATGACTATGCACAATTTTTTTTCACGATAAATTTTATGACGTAGTCACTTTTATTAATAATTTTGCGAAAAAGTCGAATCAAAATAAGAACGTAAATAGAACGCATCGGAAATGAGCGATTTGTGTAAATTCGGTGCAGGTGGATTTATTATATTATTTTCGCAAAGCGTATACATCATAAAACGCATTTTAATCTATTATAATTAATTTATGTGAGAACTATCCGGTAGAAGCGGTCGTAAAACATGGAGCACATTTCATTAGCTCCGTGCTTATTGAATAAAGCCGGTGTAACTGTGCATTTTTATAAAAACCGTAATATTAAAGTGAGCAAGCACACTATTTACAAGTTTGCATGAGTTACATAAATCAAAAGAATTTTTTTCCGGTGGACGGGAAGACCTGTACTTATTTTTAATTCGTACCTATCTTGCGAGCCCGTAATAATATTCAATACCACCTGTATTTTCAACTACAGACACGTACGCTTCTACAAATACTTATACAACGGAACTAAATAGCTGTAAATATCATGTTATGTCACAGAAGCTCCTTTTTGCTATACTGTTGCGAGTAGGAATTACCATTTTATCGTTATTGAATGAAGAATTGCGTTCGTGTTACTTTAACTGCGGGGTAAGCCATCCCTCCACGTATCATACACCACCTCATTTATATAAATAGCGAACAATCTGACGGTCACGCTGTATCAAATTACACTCGTACACTTATGTCAAAGTTTTAAAGTGAATGTAACTATAGCGTTGATTGTGAGAGAAACAGTTATTAGTAAATTCCTTTGGGTCTACTACGTTTTCTTGTTTCTTTCTGCGTGTGTTTCATTTATTTTTTTTTGGCAATACTAATGCTGACTTGACCGGAGGCAATTCGAAGCGGGAGTTGTAAATTTACACTAACTTGTTTAGTCTAATATTTCGACATACTTCAAACAAAAACACCAAATCGAACCGTGAAGTACGAAAACAAAGACATTCTACTTAATCATCGTTTAAATTTAAACGGGAACGATTTTCGCGAAATTAAATCTCGTAAAACGCGATGATAGCTGCGAATATTAACGTACGATTATGATCAACTTATTTTTAATAAGCTGTCATTGTCCTAGTCTCGGCTCGGCTGGCTTAAATTATAACTGGATTTTATTGTTTTATTGCTAAATATTTAAGTAAGATATAAAACGGTGTAATTGCGCTGCGTTGTACCGAAATTAGGAATCGGAAAATGTATAAAATGTACAGTTTAGGTGGGTTTTTATCGCTTGTACACCGTTACGCAGAAATACCGCGAGGAGATATTTAGGACATAAATTGGCTATCCAGGGACGAATCTGGCGACACAGACGTTGGAAAGACGAAAAAATGACGAAACCCCCTTTTTTTGTTTTAAACAATATGATGTATTTAACTTATTAATCTAACGTCGTGTAATATAGACGAAAAGAATATTACGTCATATTTAACAACACAAAATGACCGAAAATAGACGTAAACCGATTAAAACGCATATTTAAACATCGTTTAGAGCTGCAGTGCTACTGCGTTCTTTATTTTTCCTTCATCGCATTACCTCCTTGATCCCATCTTCTTCTAAACATTCTGCATTCAACTCAGAATTGTAAAGTTCTGTTGGAATGTAGAACTATATTAGGAATATACCAGTTTTTATTAAAAAAAAAAGGAGAAGGAAAAAGAAAAGCAAGCAGTAAAGGTAGATGGAGGTAGGATCACGTTCAAGCTTATTCGTAAGTTAAAAATCGCGTATACACACATAATTTTAGAGGTAAATTTCGTTCAAAACGTTACGGCGTTTCGTTGCGTGGATCCGAACCGCAATATCGTGTTTATACCTAACACACAAGTTCGATATAAGACGATGATGATTCGTCCTTTAAAGGTTACATTATACCGTTCGTAAAACCAGCCTAGTACAGTTACTGGTTTGATTATATCTGCGCTTGGTGTACTACTAACTTTACTACATAGAACAAGGCATAGATACAGTCTTGTTGTTGTTGTAAGAGCCCCATTACCGCGTACAGATGGAATGCAACCTCTCCTAAATCAAACGTTATGTTATATTTGCGAAACATTGAACGCGTATTACGAAATAGTTGTGATTATAAATGAAAATTATCAATTGCATAACGGGGAATTGCTTCGGATTAAAAGAGAAACCTGCAGAGATTTGTTTAGTAAAACAAAACACCTACTAATCATGATTTTTTTTTAGTGAAAGTACGTCATTAAAATATATAAAAAACATTAATTACTAATTATTAGATTTTATATTTCCTAAACAGATCACTTCCTTATATCGCGCACAATATTCCTGTGTATTCAGTTTTTTTTTCGATCGAAATCAGACCTTGATACACTTCTACGTGGAATACACATACATAATGTTTTTTTTTTATATTTCGAAACCTAAATATACAAATTTCAAGGTTGGATTAATTTAAAATTGTCGAGTAACCCGTTTTTCAGGCCCAATCTATCCGATCTGTAGCTGAATGTATCATTAGAATATGGAATATTAATTAGAGGGAGTTATTCCGAGATAATAAGATGAATAATTAATCACCCATTAATTACATGTGAATTATTTGCATTTATATATACCGTTCATTGTTAATTTTGCAAATAACTTGCGCATAATACCAGATACAATCGACTTTCTATTATACGTAAACACGTGAGAGACTATTATTGCTATTCCCCTTAATAATAACGATAAATGACCAAATAATGACTAATAAATGACGTGTAATTCGCTGCGACGACATTATTTCGTCATTTTTTCGACAAAATTGACCAAAATAAGAAAATATAATCTGGCTTCTAAGGAATGTCTTTATCTATCAATAATGGAAAATATTACGAATCTAATCAGGAGAAAGTAAAAAGTAATTCCGATTTTAGATAAATGCGTATACGTTCTGATTTAATCAGCGATTAAAATTCGTATTACCGTCCGGGAAATTTGATCGCAATTCGTCGGGAGACACCTTTATTAGGGCTAAAATTGTATTATCCTGATAGAGGGTCGAATAAGCGGCTTCCTACCTATTTATCCTAATCCCTTTCGATTAAACACAATAGGCTGGCATTAGACACACAAACAAACACCGTACATAATCACATCACCTTTTTGTGAAACTACGGAACACAAACCATAGTACATCCGCTGCCTGTCAATGTAAACTGTTCTACCAGCACTGTAACATTACGAACGTTGAACAGCTGATTTAATGTAGAAAGTGAATATAATTCCGCTAACACCGCAACATTGTGTGCGCTAGTAGAAAGTTATTAAGAACGATTTAAAAACCAAGTGGTGTCCAAACACCGATTTTGTTTTCCAGGATGCATCGCGATTAGATCTGGTATCTAAATGCGTCGAAAAATCGATGTTCCTCACGAAACGACAACGAATCTAATAGGATTGCGTAACGGAATACGGTTTTCGGTTTAGGTTCTCTATTACACTGTTTTCTTAATATATTTATATGTGCTAAACGTGTTACGAATCTTTTAAACATTAGGTAAAGATTCCTAGTTTAAAAGTAGTAGTAAGTTTAGGCATCATTTCGAAACGAATTACCACCGATTATAACTGGTTGGAAAAAATTAAAAAAAATTAAATAAAAAAAATGAAGACGAAACGACTTAAATAAATAAAAAAGAAGCGAAGAGGTAGGTACTCGAGGAGAAGCAAACGAGCATATCATCGTGCTGGAATGAAAACAATGCAGTAAAACAAAGAGCAAAAGGAATAAAAACCAAGTAAAGGTCGTTAGGATGACATTGAGGCTAGTTCATTTCGATTCACCGTAAAATGTCAGACTCTTGAAACACCCACCGAGCTAACAGCAGCGGTTCTTCAAGATGTATATGCACGTATATGTATGGGTATGAGTAGTACTGCGGGTACTGCGTTTTTTTTTAATTTTACGCGATTGTGATTCATCGTTTAGATATTTTATTTGATTTTCAATTTATTTCGATGGATTTTGCGACAATAGGAATGGTTTAAATGTGGAAGATGACCTTGATTTCTACATGGGATTGTTTGACCTTGTCAAAACTGCATTTTTTTTTAAATCTGTTATACAAAAAACGGGCACGTAGGTTGGTATTAATGATCTAAGACAAGGCAGCAATTACATCAAATTATATATTCAATTTTTTTATTGGAAGCTGGCTCGGATTATGTTGCTAGGCTTATTCGATCCATAAATCCTGTACACCGCATTTAAAGGTGATATTTTTAGAATGTAAACACTAGCCGGAAATACTATTCACATTTGTTTCCGCAAAATCCAGTCAGCTATTGCTACATGTATACACATCGCTATGGTCTGCTTGCAAGCACATACGATACACCATACTTTTCTAAAGGTTTATATTTCACACCACACACAGCAAATCGCAATATGTGTAAGGTTATATTTTGTTGCATATTTTATAGTTCGAAGCGAGCGTGTCGGATTTCGTACGCTATTTTTAAGAGAAGTTAGCGTAGATTTTCCTCAAAGCATTGTTCTGGTTAATTTCCCATTACCGTCGCAATAAAACATAAAAATATATACACCAGAGAGACACCTTAACTGGAATATATATGTTTAAAAACTTTCTATTTCCCAAGAAAAGTGAATTTCTAATTTAAATTAATAGAGGTTTGACCTTATATGTAGGCAAATCTGTTTGAAATGGACTTAATTGTTTTAGAATTAGTTTAAGTAGACATTTCCAACTAAGAAAATTGCGTAACATCCGTTGTATTGTTTCTGTTTGATGGCTTTAGTATTGTTAAAATATTTTAAATCGAATTATGTATTAACATCAACACTAGAACTTTTTACGACAAATTTCGTAATAAGTACCTGTGCGCCATTACACGACATGAATATGAAACGATTTTGCAATTCGAAATTTCGGTTTCTAAAACGCTTACTTTGGTATGCGCAGCATTAAACGTAAAAGAATTAATCTTTAACGAATAATAAACGTTTAATAAACGTATATCTAGATCACACCGTATATGACTTCTTATCAGCAGTAATAATCAGGGCATAAATAGTAAGAGCCACTCACGAATTACATTAAAAAACAAGGCTAATTATCTCGAGTATCTCGCCTGTAATACATTCACAATTACCATGAATATATTTTAAGAGCATTTGCATTGAGAATTGCGCTATTATTATTATTATTATTTTTTCCTACCTCTCCTTAGTTTTGTTTTATTTATATTAGGGGACACACATGTTTGCATCATTTCGGAAGCCAAAATCTACGTAACTGTGTGAATAACCAGCAGCAAGTTGACCTATATTTCTGATTTAGACAAAAAAAGTCGTTGAATATGTAACTTTCTAAGTTCATTATTTCACATTTAATCCGACTAATAGAATTTGAGGCTATTTTTAACGAATTCGTATCATCTTGATAATGCTTTTTAAAAGGTTCGTATCTCAATGTTAAAGCCATCGAGATAATGGTCGATCTAGTACATACATACATACCAGCATATGGTTAATATAATTTTTTCTTTTCGCTTTTAAGATAAAAGGGGGATGCCTATAAGTGGTTAGCTAAATCCAATTATTTTAATTTAAAACCGAGTTACACCGAACATAATTAATAAGATGGAATTGCATCGATAATAAATAAGGCGCAGCAATTATACAAATCACAAGATACATCCATATCTAAGACCCGTAGTCGCAATAAGATAAATCACAATTAATATACGGGGCACATTTTTACCGCCCATATATAGGGCCCGATTTCCTGTTTAAGACCGCTCCGCTTATATTCGCACTTGTTTGACTTATTTTTGTATCGATTTATGTAGTTCAGAACTCATTATCGCATTGATTAACGTGAGATGCGTACTTGAATGTTTCTTTTTTCTTATATTTATTCGTCCCAACCCTAGTTAGTCGTTAAACTAGTCTAAAACCCTATAATGACCTAAAACTGACGTTTTTCAGCGATTACACGTCATAATTTGGTCTAATTCTCGTCTGGGGCTTATTATTTGGTCATTTATTCGTCATTTTTAAAGCAACTGCATTTATAAACTAGAACGCAATGTATGTACATACACACAGATACGGGCGCATACGCGTAGAGACGCATCAAGAACAAAAATGTGTGCACACATCAAATATTTGAACTATTCAAGATAATACAGTTGATAAACGTGCGATTACATTATTATACGACATAATTACAGAGTGTTTGAGTTCACAATTGCATGCATCATTTCTCCGGAAAATTCTTATCAAATTCGCTCACAATTAGTTTCGTTACGCAACGCTTCTAGGTTTGTTTGTTTTTTTTTCCTTCGTTTAACAATAGAAGCAATTATTTGTGTAATTATAATTATAGGTAATCATTATCGGAATAATAATAAAAAAAAATATACCCGCGTTATAAACTAAATCGACTCTCACCGCAATTGTCTATGAATATTTTAAACGCTTAAATTTAGAAAGTGTACAAATTTTATCGAATTAAAATGACCGCAACGTTTTGTATGAATTATGTTTGTGTTTGATAAACGGAATTCATAATTATCGTCGTTTGATTCGTTTGGCCGGCCATGCGCAAGAAAATTGAAATTTTTCCCTCTAAAAACCCGTTTTAAGTGAGGAAACTTTTGCAGGAAGCTGTATACAACGGAATTAATCATAGGTTTTGTTTTAATGACTAATAACGCGCTATTATTATATCGGGGATCTGCGCAAACACATCCAATGTAAATATAGAAATCCGATTCGAAAATTTTAGAAGTTGTATAGATAAATTTAGCCAATTCGTATACGTATTACCTGGTGAGTATTAAGCCGTTCGAACTAGGTTAATATGAATGAGAACTGCGGAAATACAGCGTATCATGACTCAAAATATTATTTCTGAACCATTACTTTAGCGAAAAGTCTAAAAAGTACTTTAGCGAAAATATTAGGTATATCTGCGACGTATAAATGACCAAATAAGAAAAGTGAAAGGCGGTTTCATTAATTTTAATTAGATTATTAACAGGCCGAGGAAACACGAATTCGTACTCCTGCATTTTATATACATACACAGCACCCTAAAATTGACACACAAATACGAAGCTTATTAACCGCGTAAATCTGAAGATGATGAGTGTGGCAGCGCCCTGTTAATGTGTAAGAAACAAACATTTATAGAACTGCAGCCAGTCAATCGTCTACGATTGAATGTTTATGCGATAACGGTAATTGCTTTTCCTACAATAATAAATACAAACCCATCATTCATTAATTAGTAATATTGAAGATATGCTTTGTTTATTTACTGCGTTTATATTTTAACACCGTCCGCTCGGATTAGATAAAATAAACTCGCCTCACTTTTGCGATTAAAATCGTTTTTTTCCTTTTAAACCATTAAAAAAGGGGTAATTTAGAGGTAATTTATTACGAATTTCATTTTTGGCGGTTAATCACCGCTTGTTTTACGTAGAAAGTCCCCGAAATACCTTGAAAGGCAATTTAGGCTTGTATACGAATGATTAGAGAGATGATTAACCGATTTACAGTACAAATTCTCGGTTAATCACTGCTTACCCCCCTGAAAATCTCCTTAAACGGTTTATAAATTATGTTAGGCTTGATTCACTGATTTCCTGTTATTCTGCGGTTTGGAGGTGTGGCATTACGAATTTTAACCATTTTGGCGGTTACTCACCACTATCTCATCTGAAATTTTTCTAATATGGCTAAAATTGTTACTGTGGGCTCGGATAAAAATGAATTTAGAGACGATTCATTGATTTTCATTATTATTCTGCAGTCTGGAGGAGTGGCATTACGGATTTTAACAATTTTGGCGGTTAATCACCACCTATCTCATCTGAAAATTTTTTTAAATGGCTAAAATTGTTACTGTGGGCTCGGATAAAAATAAATTTAGAGACGATTAGTTGATTTTTATTATTATTTTGCGGTCTGGAGGTGTGGTATTACAAATTTTAACCATTTTGGCGGTTAATCACCACCTATCTCATCTGAGAATTTTCTAAAATGGCTAAAATTGTTACTGTAGCCTCGGATAAAAATGAATTTTATAATTTTTCCACACTCTAGAGTGTAATTACGAGTTGTAAGAATTTTGGTGGTTAATCCCCGCTTATCTTTGCTGTGAATCTTCTAGAATGGTTGAAATTGTTATCGTGTGCTTCTATAAAAGTGGATTTAGAGGTGATTAACCGATTTTTATTAATTCTCCCTGCTCTAGAGGGGTGCCATTATGAGTTGTAGCGATTTAGGTGGTTAATCACCGCTTATCTTCGGCGGGAATCTTCTAAAATGTTTGAACTTCTTATCGTGTGGTTCCATAAAAGTGAATTTAGAGATGATTAACCGATTTTTATACGTTATCGCGTACGGAGAATTCAAATAAAACTTTTATGTTTAGTATTATAATCCGAAATAATAAAATTAAATTGGCCGGGAGTTAATACGCTGTAAAATAGTACATCTAACAAGGTTATTAATTAAAGAGGAGTTTGTGTAGAAAATTGCGTAAATAGTGAGGTAGGATGTGGTAAACACACGTCCAATTTATAGTGTAATAGGGCGGTAATCAGAGTAATATTTCGCATTATATATATATATGTACGCTCGCCTGGTACATTTTATATATTAAGATTTTTAAAAATATATATTGATAGTGTTATAGGTATAGCTAATAATCCGCAACATGTTCCTTAACGTTCAGAGTTCAATGTTCGCTCACAACCTCCGCAGACGCAACATTCTTAATGTGGTTTATAGAAGCTACATGTGATCTACCATCATATGCAGAACTACTCTTAATACAAGTCAATGATGACTGAATAAGATACCATTAAACGTGTAATATCGATATACTCAATTATTTACGACTTAAATAATATCTCCCCTTGTTAGAAATGGCTTCTGAGCAAATTCGATCGCGGTGGAACGAAAACAAGATCAAGAGGAAATATCAAACCGAATGTGTAGGTTATTTTGGATTAAATAAAATAAACTGAAGCCCCCGTAAAAGCTCGCCCGAGTTGTAAACACAAGGAGACAGCTTGAGAAATCTGACATTTAAACCGACGTGCCTTAGTTGCATAATTAGAATTAAAATTAATTAGAGAATATATGCAAATTAGAGCAATCAAGTTTTATTATTATTCAGATAAATTGAATCAACTTTATATCCACAGAAACGCGTTAAGATTTGTATCGGTGTGGCCTGGTTTATTCGCTTGTTTTCAAGTAAAACTACATACAACGGTACCGCAATGGAACAATAGCCTAATGTGCCAGATTTTAATTGTATGTACTACGTTTCTAATGGTCGGCAGGAAAGTGAGATGTATTCGAATATCACCATTTTTCGCGCCATGTTGTTGCAAAACATTTCCACAATGTATTTATGTAAACAAATCTCCGCAGAGAAATGACCATGAAACTTGTATTATTCATATGGTAATCGGCATACCTTAGCTATGACACGCTGGTAATTAATTCGTATACAGTGTGATCAAATTTGGACGAACCGCAGTGTATGCGTGATGATGTCTTAAATTGGAAGAACATCGGAATATTAACAAGCGCTCATTATGCAAGTGAAAGTTCTCGAAAATCAATACGGCATTCCTCGTTTAATTTTTTTTTTTTGCTAATTATACATTACCTAGTAAAGAAATATCTCGGATTGCAAATTATCCTCTTACATTCCGCCGTTGCAGCGCAATTTAGGAGAGAAGTATTCAATGAAAGTTTAGGTCAAGTCGATGTAATCTATCAAGAAATTTAAATTTAATACGGTCGAATCGAGTTTCGTCGAGCGGGGGAATCGCGGTTTTACCGTATATCATCTAAATTTCAGGTGATTCATAACGAAACTATAAATAAATTGCAGTTGCATTATTGGCTATCGGATCGGGATCATATTAAACGATATTTTATAATAAGATCGGTTAGAGAACGTGTGTGCATACATATCTAGGCTGAAAATTGCTGCCGATAGTTAGGTAATTAGACCATCGACATTCTTGACTCTTTAAAGCATCTTGCACAATGCAAAACATCAATTAAAATTAGAAATGCACCAATTGGAATGTTGAACATCCAACCCAGAGGAGGCGAAAAAAAATTAAAAGGAAAAATTGTGGAAAAACGCTTGATGGAGCTTTTATATAAATACATCTACATCCGATTAATTAGCAATCTAGTTCATGCGTTACCTAACAATTTAAATTTGTAATCAAGCTATTAGTCGTTTAATTTAATTATTTTTTTTCATGTTTACATATTTTTATTTGGGATTTTTGTTAGTGGGATATCCGCTTTTTACGTTAAAAGGTTAGAATTAAATTAAATCTAATTAAACATGTATTTTAAATCGAAAAACATACCCTAGTTATTATCCTCGCAAGAGAACACACAATTTTATATATTGCACTGAGGAAATGTTACCTTTTTTTTAAAGGAAATTAAATTAGAATGATTACGAAACGATATCTTGCGAATTCTTATCGTTACACTAATCGCGAATCGGAAATTTTACGTGAAATATCCGATTCGAGCATGAATTCCAAATACGTCCATATATTTCAACGCAAATCTAAGGCTGCGCTACACACCCCTTATAGAACAAAACACAACTGATATGTAATGGATTTAATGTAGATTTACGCATGCGTAGTACAAATTACCATATGAATAAAAAAGAATGCCATTAGGCATATGTTTCTAATCTCCCGTATAAACCAATGTGTTAGAGTTGCGCGATCAAATAACCTAAATCAACTCGAGCATCCTCGTAGGTTTCCGTTTGGGGAATTTAATTTTATTTAACATTTTTTAAAATAAAATTAAAATAAGATCGATTTAAATTAATATCCGAGTTAGGAACACGTTGTTGCGATTTTAGGACAAATATAGTTTGGGAAATTGTTGCAAGGACGTTAATGGAATGTCCGAGGTTGCCAGATCTCCCCTAAACTTTAATCTAAAAAAAAATCGCTTTTATTAAAACAAGATTATCGCCCGAATTAAATTGAAACCCGAAAATTAATCTAATTTAAATTTAATCAAAAAAATAAATAAAAATCCGGCAACACCGCCCAACACCTAGCTATAGTAATTGTCATTCAGAAATTTTAACCTACTTAACCTATACGACTTTTCCCCCCTTTCATCATACATACATATATGTTTTCCTCAATTCTCAAACGCAACGCAAAATTCCTCAAAATGGCTAAACGCACTTATAGCGATTACGAGGGCTTCAACAAAATCGCGGAATCGGCCCAGAACATCGTGGCCCTAACGGGGGCCGGAGTATCGGCCGAATCTGGAATACCCGTGTTCAGGGGGGCCGGCGGTTGGTGGCGGTCGCATCGCGCCACCGAATTGGCCACCCCCGAAGCGTTCCGGGCGGACCCCGCTCTAGTTTGGGAGTTTTATCATTACAGGAGGGAGATCGCCTTTAAAAGCGCCCCAAATAATGTAAGAATTAATATTATTAAATTATAATTTTATCGGTTAAAAAAAATTTAATTTAGGCACATTTAGCCCTAGCCCAATACGAGGAAAAATGCAAAAATGAAGGGAGAAAATTAACGGTGGTCACCCAAAACGTAGATGGCTTACATTATCGAGCCGGATCGAGGGAGGTGATCGAACTGCACGGATCTCTAACGAAAGTTAAATGCACCAAGTGCCACCACATCGATGTCAACATAGACAATCCCATCTGCGAAGCTTTAAAAGATAGAGGGTAAATCGATTTACAGCTACGACAGATTTAAACATAATCCTCATTGTAGTGACCCCATCGCTAACGAGACTGAGGCCTCACCAATTCCAATCGAGGCCCTCCCAAAATGCAGTAAATGCAACAGTTTAGTCCGGCCTTACATAGTTTGGTTCGGTGAGAGATTAGATCCAGACACCTTGGATAGAGCGAGTAAGTCCTCCTCGAATGGTAATGATGTAGTGATGACGATGTAAATTTTAGTGAATTTAATTGAGGAATGCGATTTGTGCCTTGTAATTGGGACCTCCTCCGTTGTGTATCCGGCTGCGATGTTCGCCCCCCGGGTGGCCGAAAGGGGAAAGCCGGTGGCTGAGTTTAATATAAATGAGGAGCCTGCTAGTGATGATTTTAGGTTCTATTTCCCTGGGAAATGCGGGGAGACGCTGCCTAGAGCTTTAGGGGTTAAAGTTTGATGTTGTAGAGGTTGTTGGTTATACAAAGATTTTATTATAGAATACATATATTTTGCAAAACTAATAAATATTTTTTTTACACGGAAAATATTTTAAAAAATATACAATTATTTATTTTTATTTTTACAAAATTTTTGATTCATTTCTTAACGGAAAAAATTAAATTAAAGGTGGCTATAGAGGTGAATTAATTTAATAAAAATTATATTATTATAATAAATTAGGGGTAATCTCGAAGGCGCATTTTATGGACGAGAATCGATTATTAATTAGAAGAAGAAAGTAGGATTTGATATTTAAAATTTGATTAATTATATATCCCAACTAAACAGGTGGTGCTTCACCAGCATATCACGGACACCATCCTTCAGGGGTTGGTTATTATTCTCCTTCTTCATCGGCAACTCCCAATCCGGATTTAAATTAAAAGATAGCTGCGATAAAATCCGCAGATCACATTTTATCTGGACCCATCCCGGGCTGTACACGAACGACCAGGGGTGGTACCTAAAATGACAAATTTTAATCTAATTTAATTTTTTTAAATTTAATTAGGTACCATTTCTGCACGACATCCATGCAAGAGCATAAAACTTCCAACCATAAATGCAGGACCTGTTCGTTTAAGCCCAAACAAATCAGCGACCTCAATTTCACATCCATCTGAGCGTGGGCGTTATCATGAGATAAATTAATCGATTGCACACAACGATATAACAGCTTAAAATAAATTAAAAAAATTAATTTGTAAACCTCCGCCACCCTAGAGCACAAACCTCTTCGGGAGTTAGAACTTTACCGTCCTCATCCAACCTGTATGTCTTGCATAAAACTAGCCTGCTATAAACCGAGTTGAAATCCTTCTCCACCTCCTTAGTGGCTGCTTCCTCGATAAAAAGCCAAGGGTGGCACGGCCCGCCTAGGAAATTCGGCCGTTTCATCCCGTGCTCTAAAACTTGCTTTAAAACAGGACACAACGTCCCTCTAACTAAATCAGTTACAGTTTCCGATATGCTATCATCACCAGCGCTGCTATATTGTTTACTTCTTTCGTCGAGTAATTCGACGAATTTCGCGGGGAACCACCCCCTCAACCCGTTTAATTCGCCGATCCAGCAGTGCTCGTCCTTCTGGGAGATTATCGTGATGATGTCGTTTTTTCTAAAACCCAATTCGTCATCGTCGTGTCTCTCGAAATCTGCAGATATAGAAATAAATATATCCGAAAATCGCCAATATAAATTGTGCACCACCTAAAAGCGCTTTAGCTCGTCTTTTCCTATTTTTCGACACGTTTATGTAGTTCGTGTGGTCCGAGGAGTGACTCTCCATGGAATAATCCGCGATTAACGAGATCTCCGACGATAATTTCGGTTCAACCTGCAAGAAATGCCTCGCAATCTAAAACGGGACCGTTTTGAATTAATTAAATCTTTTAAGAAATGTCGACGTACTTGCAATATAGCTTCGCGTAAATCTACCAGAATCTCGGTTTGTTTGATATTCTTACATTTTATGTCATCCTCGTTAGTTTCGTTAAAAAGTAATAATTGTATCACCGATTTATTTTTTTTAACTTGCCTCCTAGCTAAATGCTGCTTGGGTAAATTCGGAGCTGCCTCTGGATTACCAACTAACGCCCCCTGATCCGCCATCAAATAGGCTAAATGTCTGCGCCGATACGTCTCGATCATGACTTCATTCAGAGAGTTAGCTATTTGCATTGATATCTAAATACGAAAAAAATCATGATTATGACGACTTACAAGAAAAAACTAGGCTAATTACGAGATTTGACGTCAAAATTACATCATTTTAGTGATTTTACGTCAATTTGACGTATAAATGACGTTAATTAAACGTAGAAATGACGTAAATTCGACGTATAAATGGCGTAAATTCGACGTAGAAATGACGTAAATTAGACGTAGAAATGACGTAAATTCGACGTATAAATGACGATAATTAGACGTAAAAATGACGTACAATTCGTTATATTACCTCTAATAACTTATCTACATCGTCCATGTCGCCGGGAATATCCGAAAGCGCATTGAAAATCTGAGCGGAATTCTCAAACGTTTTCAAATGCGGCTCCTTCATCTTCAACATCCCCAGAGTGATCTGGAACAGGACGAGGGATCCCTCGAAGAAGAATAGATCCCAAACTCGTAGAAGTATCTTCATATGTACGACGCTGGCGAATAACGTCAGGAACCAATGCAGTGTTATCAGGGATAATTCGATGTCGTGGTTCTTTAAGGTTTCGTCCGTATCGGGTAAATAGTTCATGATTAGCGTCCTGAGTACTCGCTGATCGGCTTGGATTCCTATTAGCGTTGAGCTGTAATATGAAGCTGGTAGTAGGTCTTCAACTATAGTGACCATGATCCAAAAAGCGTCTTCTTCTTCCAGCAGTAATAGGAGCGAAGCAACTATCATTCCGGTACCTTGGCAATAGCTAAATTTATAAAGATTGAAGTATATTAACTATGAAAGAGTATTAGATTACCCTATATCAGGATATAGCCAGGCTAATCCTCGAAGGATCCGTCGCAATCGCGGTATTCCAGTACTATTTACATGGCTAAAACAAGCATTAGTCGGCATAGTATGGAGCAAATCTTTCTCAATTTGCTTGGAGGTCATCAGAGAATCATTACTGGACATTTTAACAATATCCTTATAGCTCAATTCTGATTGCTGCTTCTTTTGTAAAGCCCCAGACATCCTCATCCACATCTGCGGCCTTAAAGAGTGTGGGATGCCATTCTTAACCATAGTGCGGAGTTTATCAGTTCTAGGCAAACGAATCTCAACCTTATCCCAAGTTAGATCAGAGACCTCCTTGTTATGTGAAAACTCCAAGTGAGCCACCCACTGCAGCCTAGTTAGGAGGAAATTATGATTGGCTAGTTTGATAAATCATAGATAGACACAAACCTGTGTTGGGGGTCCTCCACAAAAGGAATGCCAAGCAATTTATTGGAATTCTGTTCCGGTCCATCCTCCTCATCAACTCGAAACCCAAACTCATCGAACCTATATTCCGGTTGGGAGTTGGGGTCCTCAGGTACAACAGATAACTTAGCCATTATATCTTGAGGCCACATGCTTGGTGTTAACGCGGAGAATGGTCCGCCAGGGCTTGGTGTGAGTAAATCAGTCATATTAAGGCCTTCAGAAAATCTATCAGTAAATGAATCATCATCTAGATCATCCTCTGATATGGCAAGCTCTAATTCCCTTTTCTGAAATATCGGGATAATTGTGTCATTAATCCCAATTAGATTGTGGTACTCACGTTATGGTCCTCCTTCCCGACGTAACCTTCGTGATCTCGATGACTAAATAAGGATTTTGCAATATCCATTGTTTGAATTGATATGTCGTGAGTGGTCGATCCTGGTGAGGTTAATTTAGGAAGTGTTCATGTTAGAGGTGATCGGAATTTTTTTCCCTGGAAATTATTAAATATTACGTCAGTTTAGTTGTGGAATTGTCAACAAACTATAATTATTTTTTTTGGTTATATGGTTGGTAGACCGTTTTTAGTTGAGGAATATAATTAAAGATGTCGCTGCAATTAAGGAGATTTCGGTGAAGTCGCAGAAAAGGATTTGCGGTTAGAAGGATTTGAAATTAGTTTTTAGATTTAAATGGAATTTAAAAGTATAATATTCTAGAGCTATTGCGCATGATCGTTGGGGCACAATACCCATTGGAGGGTGGCTTTAAAGCTGCGGAGTTTCTTCCGAATTGGTGTGCGTACCGAATTGGTGGTTTAGTGGTAGCTTCGCGGGAAATTCCCTAATATTTATAGTTAAATGAATCGTCGGTATGTGACTCTTTTTCTAGAGTGCGTTTATTAAATAGGAAATGGATCCTTAGTAGTATTGTGAATGACGTTTGATAGAATGTTTTTATTTGGGATCAATTGATATGTTCGTAGTTTTTGATGTCGTCGTAAAACGAAAGAATGAATACAGAAGAAGTAAGTCTAGATAGAAATTATTCTAGATGTAACGTAGGTGTCTTCAATGCAATGTCTTTTTGGGTCAAGAAGTGAAATTTATCATTTTAATGATATTCGAAATTTGTTCTGTTTGTGATTCAGTGTATCCTAGTTCACTTGCGATTAATTCATGTGGAACATTCTAAGTGTTTTATAAAAAGAAAGTGCTACATCACAAGTACACACAGAGTGAATTCATCATCTTGAAAATTGTTTTATTTCTTTTGGAGGGGCCAATGATAACATCAATTATGGTTGGATTTTACTTTTAGGTGTAGCAATTATGTTTCAAATACATTGACGTCGATTAGAATTTAGTATAAACAAGGATGACCAGTCAAAATCTGCACAATTCATCATTAACTCAGGTTGGTTGATCGGCTTAGTTGACACTCGAGGAAATTCGATTGATGTTTTTAGAGATACCAGCCAGTAGAATTTAGACACTTCCCAGACACAGGAGAGAAATGGGCCCCCAGTAACGCGACGCAAACTCCTCCAACAGTTCCTGCAAGAGGTGTTAAGAGAAATAACCCTAGTGACAATGCTCAGATACACGATACGAATACAAGAGTTACAAATAGGGTATGTCATGCTACTCTACTCCAGAGTAAAGGCTATTTTTAATTTTATCAATTATTTTCATATCTGTATTGATGTTATTGTATGTTTGCTGTATTATTATAATTGCACAGCCTCGTAAAATATGCGTCATAACCGCATAAATTACCATTTTTTTTACGCGGCGCAATTGTTTTTTAAATCGCCGTTTTCACCCTAAACGAGACGGAGCTCCGCCTTTAACCGGATTAATACGAAAGTGTTGCAAATTTAAAATAAAATAATTTATTGGGGATTTTCATGGTCGCACCTATTACACAAGCGCTTAGGAATTCTTATTAAATTTAACGAGCTCTTCAAGCGTAAAATTTCTGGTGAAAAGCATATTGCGCTGTTACTTCGAAGGAATATAACAAATAATTCGGGTTACCTCACGTATTTGCTCGTGGCATAAATAAATATGACCTTGGATGCGTCTATAAAAGAGTATCAACAAACCTATTACGTAATTACGGTAAATGTAGATGTAATTTAAAGATGCGTGTGTTGGGCTTCAAATTCCCTGCCGTGGTCTTCAAACCAGGATTTTAGGTTGTGAGTTCGCTCAGTGCAAACAAATTGAAACAATTTATGACACAAAATAGAACCGTATCAGAACTGATTCATTGCCTAAAACGGAAGAAGTAATGCGCGTATCTCTTCACGGATTATTATTATGAAGAATGGATAATAAATAACCGCAAATGGGAGATAATTAAGGATCGTTTTTTAGTCATGTATGCCATTACAATGACGCAATCGTCTTAGAAAAGCGCATCCCTAATATTCCTATTTAATATAATTTTTATGTTATAATAATGCAGCAAACTCGGTTTGGTTTTCCCTTTTGCGGTAAGATTAGAGGAAAATATTCTTACTTCCGAATTTTAGACGCCAGATAATAATTCCGGACATGAAGTTGTATTACGACCGCAAAATAATATGAATGTTACTACCACAGACTGCAATATAATAAACCAAATGGGCAATAACGGCCACGATGTTAACGTTAATAGGGTGCAAAGCCCTGTTAGAGTAGAATCTAAGTTTACTTCAATGCGGTAAGTCGAATCATCACCTCCTAAATCGGGGGACACATTTAAATGTTTCAATTTAGTTGGTTCCACGGGAAGATCTCGCGCGAATTCGCCGAACAGCTCCTGAAGCCGCGGACGGACGGGTTGTTCCTCGTCAGGGAATCGACGAATTTCCCCGGCGATTACACTCTATGCGTTTGTTTCCAAAATAAAGTGGAGCACTATAGGGTGAAATATATCGGCAGAAATTTGACGATCGATGACGAGGAGATTTTCGACAATTTGGAAAATTTGATAAAGCATTACGAAGAAGATGCTGATGGGTTATGTACAAAATTGCTTAAATGCCTTCCTAAAGACGACGATCTCTGCGTTATACCCGAGCAAGAAATAGAGGTCTGTATAGTTTAGCCCAATAACAACAAAATTAAATTCGATTACTAAACAGTTACACGAGCCAATCGGGAAGGGGGAGTTCGGCGAGGTCATGCTAGGAATTTGGAAAAAGGACGGGAAAGACGAAAAAGTCGCCGTCAAAATGTTGAAAGATTCCAGCCCAGCCGAAGCTATTTTAATGAAATCCTTACACCACGAGAACTTAGTCAATCTCTTAGGTGTCGTCCGGAAAGAGGGCCAAATCTATCTGGTAACGGAATATATGAGTAAAGGCAGTCTCGTCGATTATCTGCGATCGCGAGGGAGGCTGCACGTGACGAAAAAAGACCAAATAAACTTCGCCTACCACACCAGCGCGGGAATGGAGTACCTAGAAAGGATGCACGTGGTCCACAGAGATTTGGCAGCTAGGAACGTATTAATCGCCGAGGATGGCGTCGCCAAAGTATCGGATTTCGGTTTAGCTAGGAATAAGGAAATCAAAATGGAATCGTCAAAATTGCCTATTAAATGGACCGCCCCCGAAGCTTTAAAACGAAACGTAATTAATCGAATTTATGTCTCGATAAGTTTTAAAATAATAAATAAATTGCAGATATTTTCTAATAAGTCTGATATGTGGAGCTTCGGCATCCTCCTGTGGGAAATCTATTCGTTCGGGAGGGTCCCTTATCCGAGAATAGTAAGTAGTAAAATTAGGGGGAAAAATTAAATCCAACTTGTTCTATAGCCTCTTGCAGATGTGGTTAAAGTAGTCGAAAAGGGTTATAGAATGGAGGCTCCCGAAGGTTGTCCGCCCGAAATTTACGAAATCATGAGGCAGGTAATGCGGGTGTTTCAAATTTTTAGTAATCGTATCCTTATAGGATTTGTTTTTTTGTTTATGTTCGGGGTTCCAGTCTTGGGATCTGGATCCGGATAAGCGGCCGAAATTCGAAGAAGTCAAATCAAAACTGCAAGCTCTGCGGCAACAAACTACATAGTGTGCGTGTGTGTCTAAACTAAAATCAAAAAAATATATATTAATAAAAATTAAATCGGTATTGTATAGTGTATGTTAGTTCTGAGTAATTGTGTTGTATGCAGTGAATGTTTCGAAATAATTTTATTTTATTTTTGTTCGATCTGCCTATTACCTGAAACAAAAAAGATTAATAATAATAATGTTGTATATGTGGTTTTTAGAGTGTAGGTTTGGAATTTAAAGGAGGACTATGTATATAATAAGCAAGGTGTTGTTTTTTTGTTTTTTTTCGTTTTTTTTTTTGAATGAAATTGATTAAAAACTCCGTCGTCATTAAAATCGTACTACTGAATAAAAAAAGCCTACTTGTATTAAGAAGTTAATAATCGTACTTAAAAAAAAATTAAATATATAAATATATATATACCAAAATATACGGAAACGAATAGTTTTTAGAGATTTCAGAATTTCAAGCGGACGAAACGTAGGTGTAACAATTGCCTCTCAGGAGAATGTTTTTTTTTTTTTTT
>SMLS01046061.1:0-11092 GCA_004785975.1 Popillia japonica | reverse complement strand
TCATAAATACCGTTTGATTACTTCATAGTTGCTATTAGAGTTGTTGGAAATAATAAATCATCACAAGGAACATTACAATGTATACGCAGTGGACCAAATCCGGGCAAAACAGAGTAACAAAATTGTACTTACATTACCACCTTACCATTGTGAATTGAATTCTACTGAATTAGTTTGGGCACAAATAAAAAATGAAGTAGCTGCAAAAAATAGAAGCTTCAAATTAGTTGAAATGAAAGAACCACAATTTCAAATGTAACTTTAGAAACGTGGACAGAATGTGTGGATCATGTAATTAAAAAAGAAGGCAAATGTGCAGCAGCGACCGTGATTTTAGTATTGACAATGCTAGTGATTCTACAGAAGAACTTTAGTATTATGTATTTAAAATATAATAACGTTATTGAAAAATTAAATTGCACCATTTTTTGTCGATATGTAGTTTGGTGGACCAGCTAGTACTTCTTTTTGTTATAATGTATAATAGTATGAAACTTTGCTGTTAACATATTTGATGTATGTACTACAAAAATAATGCAAAGAATAAAATACATATTAACATTATTGTGCTCTTATTTTTGTTGAATGAAATTTAGTTAGACATCGAAGAGTAAATAACAAGTACATACTTGATTTGGTTGTAATTCATCATTTAAATTTACCGCCAAAATAGTTATCGGTTTAATTTGCCTAATGTAAAGTAGATTGTATCATTTGATCCTCTTAATAAAAAATAAAGACTAGATGCTTTTAGGTGATGATGCAACCTCTTCAATAAATAATTTTAAATTAATACGTATTACATACAAATGATGTTTACAAAGCCAGAGGTTTGTTATTCTATTAACAGACAAGGTCGGGAGGTGCACAGCTAAGAATTTTTTTTTAATAAGAAGAGGTTTGAAAGGTATTTTCAAGTAAAATTCGGCGACCATAGCTATCTCTAAAGTTATGCTCCCATGCTAGATGGCTCTTCAGTTATCCAGTTAATAGCTACTCCCTATCTTTAATTTACAAAGCGAAGTTATCTACCTTTAAAACGGTACGAGATTTGACCTTCCTTCCTATTAAAAAAATTAAGTCGTCGTCTTTACATCATTCCCTTGCATTTCTTAACATAACCAGGTTATTTTTTTTACTAGGTTTAATAGCCGGTGTGTCTCTTTCTGGTAAAGTTTTTAGTACGTTAATTGTCCAGCAAAGACAGTCTCCGTTATTCCAAGGCAGCGCATTCAAATACAACATTGTAAAGTGTCTCCTCTCATTGCATAGTTTGCCTTTAGAGATGTCAATTCTACGCAGGAATAGCACATACGCTGCTAAATGCTATAATGACGGTCCCATCATTCGTTTGCTGTGATACTGCCCTTCAACGTTGTTCTAGGGTACCTGGCGTATTTTTTTAATACATAACAGCAATTTTGATTGTCCGCCTTTCTTTTAAGTGTGTACACACATACATGTATTTAGCAATCCCACGAGAAACATTAAATAGAACAATTTTGTTTATAGCTGGCAATCGTTTGAGTAGATTTCCAAAATTTCGAAAAAGACAACATTTGCGTGGCAAGACAGAATTGACCATGACTTGTCCAGCAATTGCATAATTAACCGAAATAACAAGAAAATATCGGAAATAACAAGAGAAGACTTTGAGAGATTGATTGATTGATTGATAGTGATAGGTATGCTAAAACTGGTACAATTTTTAGTTTCATGTCTCTAAAATTCGAAAATCATCCTTTGGCCACCTACTGGTTAATTTTTATTTGTCCCTATCATGCCATATAACGGCTTATTCAAAATTCATCTGTACCTCAATGTTTGAAATTTTGACAAAATTTTTCATTAGCTTTTTTTTCTATAGTAACAGTGTAGTAACAAATAAGCCTTCAAAAACTATATCCAAGAAAGTGATTCGTTGTTTTCATTGCTTCCTAATTGATTCTGTAGCATAATTCCTATCAATTAAACAATTCCTGAAAAGTTAGAAGAAATGTAATCACTAAAACATTAAATTAGAAACAAATAAAAAGTAACGGTAAACGAGTAATATTTTTTATGCAACTCTAGAATCATCCGACATAATAACCATAAACTAAACATAATTTAGTAAGAGCTCATGTTAATAATAATTTCTAAAACGTCTACAGACAGATAGCGCAACAACAAGATAATTTGTTATCTTGTGGCTGCCTAAACTAATACTTTCAATCATGCAGCTTTCCAAGAATTAATTGAATTCATAACCCATAATAAGTAAAATTCCATTCCATTTTCTAACCATAATTATGTAATACAGTGCTAGAGGCTGTCACACAAATAAAAAGTTAGATTTAATGCAATAACCAAAATGGGAAAATAATTGTGTTTATTAGACCTATAACACTGGTATCCAGTTTTAACGATATCTTCACACTGCAGCTTGTAAAGCCTTATTTGGTTAATAATAACACTCTAACAAACAAAATATACCGGTAATTACAAACTAATGCACAAATGAATAAGTATGGCGCCAAGGCAAAGAACTACTTAACTTCTTTAGAAATTTTACTTTAACTATAACATAATATACGCTCTTCATTCTCTCTGCGCCTATACCTTCCTCAAGATATCCCCAATTAATCCTGAAACACAATATAGAACATAGCTTAGAGGCGGACACTTTAATCAATGCCCAAATGACCGAGATAATCGAATTAATTTTTATAGTACGAAAGTGGGTTTATTTTTACGTAGGCATTCTAATTTGTGGAACAAAATGAAAGAACACCAAACTAATTAAATTGTAGAGGCAAGACGATTTCTAAAAATAGCCACAAGCTCGAAAAGGTGATACCGAAGTAGATTTGATCAATAAAGCTTTGTGTAGGATTCTAAAAATAAAATCTCGTTCTATTTTTACCGGCGCATTAGGAAGAGAGGCAACACAAGACTTTATTTTATGCTCCAGCAAGGAAAACACGTGCTGTTGACAACTTAATATAAATGGAAAAGCAGGACAGCAAAAGGACTACATAATTAGACTAAGACGGTTTGATGTTTAAATTCGTCTTCTTAAATATGTAATATGTTCTGAGACGCAGTAATAATCGCTCTATAATTGGACGGTAAAATAAGAAATATGTGATGACTATTCAGTTTTAAGGTGAGTAATTCTTTTGTCTTTCTGCGCTAAAAATATATTTTATAAAATATTTATTTTGTATCTGTGGATTTGTACCTACAGTTTATTCATTTCTGTCATAATTAAATTTGTGTTTATGGTTAATTTAAATTAAAATGTATTCGAATAGGACGAATTCGAATTATTGTCACGCATCCCTAGTAAATCCGACATACTTAAAATTTATATCCACGCAAACGTCAAATCTGGGGACATTTCATACACTCTACATATAATTCTACTAATGTCAATTTTACTGGATTTGACGTACTGAAGTTGAGAAGGAAAAATTATTACACAAAAGACATTAGAATTGCAGGCGAATCAAAATTTGAAAAATATAAAATGCTGAAGCACAAGGAGAACACCAGGGTTGTCCGACACGAATGTTGATGGCTCTCAACTATGTTATACAGGGACCTCCATTGAGTACCCAATATGTATGAGGTGTTATCCCAACGAGCTCTAGTTTATGAGGAAAATAAACGTTGTTTGACGCGTTCCTTATATACCGTTAATGTTAGTCTCTGTGCAAATAAGTGTTCGTAGCGCAGTAGACTGGATGTACGCCAACGACCCTGCTGACTTCGATTCCTGTCACAAAATTTTTTGCGATGTTTTTGTACACAATATTAACAACTATATTTAATGCAAATTAGTATAAATTATATTTTTCGCTCCTCCCTTCGTTCCAGTGATTAAATGCGCGTGGCTTATTTGTAGAGGAAAGAACACCGTTTTTGAATGTTAACGAAGTGGGCTCCCCCGTGTTATTTATGCGATTTTGAGAAATTCAACAATACAATACACGTCATAATGCAGATTTGCTTCGAATTTATTTATTAATAAAATTATTACGCCGAAAAATATCACTTATGAATAATTTGCATGTAATATAATTGCTAATATTCTGCACAATAAGATTGAAAAAAAAAACCACCGGCAGGAACCGAACGCGAGCCAGCAGAGTCGTGGGCGTACATCCAGTCCACAGCACTGCGTAAGCTTACTTGTACGTCTACTAATATTAACGGGATATAAAGAACAACCAAAACAATGTTAATTTTACTGAGAAATTAGGGCGCGTTAAGATAAAAGCTCGTACTCACAGGAGGTTCCTCTGCATCCGTGTCGGGTAACCCTTGTTAGTCGTAAGTGTTTTATATCAAATATAAATAAATTATATTAGAAGTTGAATGAATTATGTAATGTGACTCATTCTATTATTATATTCTCGAAAAGCAAATCACACCAACCACAGGAACTACTAAAACCACTATCTATTTTGGGTTTAAAACTTTAGATTTGTTGGAATTACTTCTGTGATTAGATATTAACCTCGTACCGGTTTAATTTCTACTTCCGCTCTATATTTATTGAATCCATGTGTCTTAGATTACTATATACAATAATTGTTCGTTACACTATCTCATTTCATTATAGTTAAGAAAAGTTACAAGATTAGAAGGATTTATGACATATATACGTTATGTATACCACAAAAACATCTCTTAAGAAAATAATAAAAAAATAAGTATTTTGGAACTATCATTATAAACTTGAACTAGAATTTATGCTGCGGTTATGTTGATTGAACATGAGTATAATTATTTGCACAACTCATTGTACCTATCTCAAAACGAAATATTTGCAAATTACGAAAAAATATCTCTCACTTCCAACGAGTAATATCAGTTTGCAAATTTGAGGGAGTTGTAAGGAAACCTGTCGTATAAAGAAAGCAGATAACTTGGTATTTATAGTGATTCTAAGTATTCGTATAAATACCTAATATCATATAGTTAACCACATTGCAAGGAAGTTGAATTAGTTGTAAGACCACAAGATTATAGATGTATACTGTTACTCATATACATATACATATAACAGGCTGTACATTCCTATAGGAATTGGAGCCGCTCCTTTTCTTTTGAGCTCTTTTGACTATTTTAGCGAAGTGGTTCGTCACTCCCCTTCCCTTTTCTGCTTCTTGCTTTTACGTGTTGTTGAGGTCTTTATTCCATCTACTTTTTCCTCCATCATATCCTATCCTTTATTTTCTGTTTCCAGTCAGGTATCCCCAATCCTTTTAAATCGTTGAGTACCTGATCCTCCCATTTTGCTTTCGGTCGTCCTCTCGATTTATCCTCTTGAGGCTCCCATTTCGTTATTTTCTTTATAATCGATTCGTCCTCTTTTCTATTTACATGCCCGAACCATCGCATTCTTTTGGATTTCAATTCCCTTACTATATCTTCTCCGTCCAGTATATTTGTTATCTCTCGATTCGTCAGTCTTCTGTATTGCTCTGCGTTTATCTTCTTTAATCCGTATATTTTTCTGACTATTTTTCTTTCAAACACTATTAATTTGTCTTCGTCTTTCTTTGTAGTGCGCATAGTTTCTGTGGCGTCGGTCTTCTATACTCTTTTGTATACTCTTATTTTTGTTTTATTACTTATCCTTTTACTTTTCATAATTTCTTTGTGTCTGTAATATATGCACTGTGTCCTGATTTTATTCGTTGTTCTATCTCTATACTCCAGTCGTTTTTATTACTTATGATTGTGCCGAGGTATTTGGAGGTTTGTACTTCTTCTAATTTTTATTTTCCTATTTGTACGCGCGGCATCACTCCTTCTTTCTTTTTCTTGCTAATTCTCATATATTTCGTTTTGCTTTGGTTTATCTCCAAACCTCGTCTTTGTGCTTCGCCATTTACATATTTAATTTATCAGGTCTTCCAAGCTCTTTTTATCTCTTCTATTACTGCAATATCATCTGCATATGCTACTACTTGTGAAGATTTTTGTATCAGTGATCCTGTTATATTGCATTCTCTTATAACTCCTTCCAGTGTTATATTAAAAAAAAACAGCGGACGGTCCATCTCCCTATCTTAGTGCTTTCGCCACTTGTACTGGGTTTGTGATTCCTTCTGGTGTGATTACGCCAGCCTATGATTTGTTCATTGACATTTTGATTAGTTTTTGCAGCTTTCCTGGTATTCCTATGTTTGCTACTTCTCTCACTACAGCCTTCCTTCCCACGCTGTCAAATGCTTGTTGGAAATCAATAAATACTATATGTAGGTCTGTGTCTCTTTCGTAACATTTTTCTATAATTTGATTTAGTAGGTGTATTGCGTCAATTGTAGATTTCCAAACCGGGCATTAGTCTTTCTTCTCTCTTTTCCTTTATTATGATATCGCATTCTTTATCGAACCAATTAGTTCTGTTGTTTGTTTTACTTCTGTTTATTGTTTTTTCTGAGGCTTCGATTATTATGTTATTACTGTTACTCATACCCACATTAAAAGAAGATTCTTAATAACTAGTAGTAATAAAAAGATTTAATAAAATATCACCTAATGTACATTTCAGTTGTACGTGAGAATGATGCTTTAAAAAGTCAATATCTGTATAGGCGCCTCTTCCATAGCTTCTTTCGATAGGAGCTCCAAATAATCTAATTATTTTATAGTAAGAGTCCATGATAATCACATTAACCGTACGAATTTTTTTCATCATTTTTTGGTAATCACACTTTTGTTGCCTTTGCGCAATTACCATACAATTTGTAAACCAAATTGAGAAAAAAATATCACGTTTTCAATCTGAAGCTCCCTGATTTCTCTGCATATCCTGAAAGTCCATTTATGTAAGAATAAAAGTAGCGGGTTTATTAAGATAAGTAATATAAATGAAGATATATTAGTTTTACATCTTTACGAAAAGTGAATTAAGGAAATACGTACTGTTAGTTAATGCTGAATTGGTGGTTATCAGCACTGTAAAATCTACTGGTAGAGCCTAAACGCGATTAGAAGCTACGGGTGGTGTCAGTTGATAAGTGCATTTCAAAACTGCAATATAACATATTTCTGTATTCTTCTACATGTAGTTTAGTCTATCTTTCAAGTTTGTAATTTTAAAATGATTATTACTCAGTATATTATTATAAAGTTCTCGAAAGAATGCTTCTGAAATGTTACTGGCAATTATCAGCTCAGGTGTTGCAGAGTTAATTAACACAGTTATTAAACTACAAGTAGTCGTAGTCATAGTTTGCAAAAGATTTTATAGATTAATATTGTAGAAGTAAAATTGTTACTAGACGGGTAATGAGAAACCCCATTGAAAGTAATTCCTTCAATAACATTTTTCTCTTGATGACATGGTGTAGAGATGTTTTTGCACCATTTAGTGAATCTAATCGATGGTTCAAATAGAAAAGTTTGCTAGAAAAGGTTATATGAATGAAGAAGTTTTGAGTAATTGGTTATACAGTCTAAATGAAAAGATCAAATTTTCCATAATTCAATCATGAATATAATGATCTGGTAAAATTTTCCTTTTATTATAGAAACTAAGAGCCATACAACCATTACATAATGAACACCCTCTATCTATAACAATGGGTTCGCCCGTGGCGGTGGTATGGATGTGGGCAACGTTTTTATAGACCACATTATAACTCGTAATAGTTGCAGTTTACCAACAGGATATTGCACCATGTGACAGGGCTCGCATCAATAAGGGAGTGGTTCGAGGAACATTCCAGTGACTTCCAAGTCCAGTCATGGCGTCCACATTTACCTGACATTAATCCAACAGGGCATTTGTGGTCTCACTTGAAAACCCAAATTCGTACTGTCACGCTACCCCCTTGCAATGTGCGGGAATTGCAGGACCAATTGGTGAGCGCTTGGTAGGAGATACCTCACACAAGTTGTAATCGTGGGTACTGACAGTTTTGAGGGCTGCATGTGGTCTTACATGTTATTAACAGAGCGGTTATAATGTAATGGCTCATGAGTGAACATCAGAGATATAGAGTAAAGAGAACGCTCATAAACCACTGCGCATCCAAATTTTGATGTACACATTTTTAAGTTTTGGACTACCAACATACTTAAAATTTAAGGTTGTAAACCCATAGATGAAATATTCCCTACAAAATAATCAAAGAGATAAGAGTAGGAAGAATGCGCATAAACCACAGCGCAGCTAAATTTTGAATTAGTTTGTGTTACCTACGTTACGCATATATAACTTTTTTCGGCTTGTTTTTGAATTTACGAAAAACAATTTGTGATTTTTGAGGTTACATTTACATTTTCAGTTATTAATTTGAATTTGTTTAACATCCCGTCTACTGTAAGCGCGTGTAAGAACGTAAGCGTTTTAGGGAGGATTTTATTTTATTATACATGCATGATTTCTTAATTTTACTTACGTTTCCTTACGGGAAAGTTATTGCAAGAGTGTTTAAAAGTAGTAGAATATTGTATGCCTAATATTTATAATACTCAAATTGATAATTTTTAAGTCTAAAGCAAATATTTTGAAAGTTTTTAGGGAAATTAAATATAATACACTTGAATTATATGTATTATTTTAATAATTTGAGTCAATAGCTATGCTTGTTCAATTGCAAATTACTGAATTGAATAAAACCATGGGTTAGAACAAACTATTCATACGATTATTCTGTAGGGAATGCTAAGTCTACGAGTTTGCAACATTGAATTCCAAGTAAGTTGGTGGTATGAAGGGTAGAAATGGCGACTTTCAAAATTAGACATTTGCGCATATTACACGAGCATTCTCCCTACTCTATATCTCTGGTGAACATACATATATCCAGTGAGAATAACTGAATATCAAAATTAAGCGAGAAAAACTTAAACATCAGAGAAGTGAAGAAGAAAATTTCAAAACTAGTATTGGCAGAATAGAGCGATATTCTTGTCATAATAAGTACCTTCACTTCGAGGTGATAATTTTTTATTAAACGTTGTATTCACAGATACTACATTCCTGTTAAGCATAATTTCTATGCAAGCGTATTATATTAACACGTAAATTTATTAGGATCTAATTCAATAGTCCATTTCATTTTCCGGTATATTAAACTCCTATTAAATTTATTATGATTTCGCGCAAATCAACTATTCAAAGCATAAGTCACGGCCTGTTACAATAACAATACGAAATGTGACAGTTGTGTTACGCATACAGCATTCGTTGCGGTAAATACATAGTTTATAGTTGTAGACCATGTTTGCCATTAGCAACTGTTCATTTCGGTTATCTAACTGACATAAATTATTTTATTATTACTCATAAAACTATTTGTACAGAATATATTTGTTTTGTTCACTTTTGGACTTTCGATTCAAATGACGTAGTATACAATGTTCGAGGAAATCCGTAGGACAAATATTTTTTTTCGCTTATCTTATTTACTCGCGGCGTAACATTTATAGGTACATATTTTTTGCCATAAAATTAGTTCAAGTGAATTATCTTGGTATCGGGAGTTGGGAAGGTCAAAGAGATTGTCCTAAACAATGATATATATTTTTAGATCTTCACGAATTTAGTGAAAAATGTAAATACGATGTGTATGCTAATTATTAAATGTCTTTCTTGTTTAATTCTATGTTTTTTTCTTTCCTTGAATATTTTCGTTTCCGTTTCCATATATGTACATACTTATGAATTTATTAGATTTATTAGAGATTAATACATTTATTTGACAAAAATTAAATGTTCATTTCTTTTGCTGAATTATTACGAAAACCTAATTTATTTAGGTTCTAGAAATTAACCTCGAAGTGGAAAAAATATTTGGAACTAAAACATAAAATTTATGAATTTGTATTTTTTCTTGGTTGTTGCGGAATATTTTTTTGATTAAAACGACGAAGTGGAATTAAACTTAAATATTTTTGACGTAAATTAAAGTTACTTTACTGACGTAGTAAGTTTTAAATAATTTTAAGGTAATTTTCACCAAATTATATTAATTATATAATAATTTCCTACATATGATTCTATTCTCAATCTTCATACTTAGAATTTATATTTCATAATTAAACATTATTGCACTTTTTAATTTTTTTTATTTAAGAAATATTTGTTAAAAAAAATATATTTAAAATATTGTTTAACCTTTCTTTACAATTTTTCTGATGAAGCTTCATGAACATGAGCGAAACGTCAATAAATATTTAAGTTTAATTCCACTTCGTCGTTTTAATCAAAAAAAAAATCCGCAATAACCAAGAAAAATACAAAATTCATAAATTTTATGTTTTAGTTCCAAATATTTTTTCCACTTCGATGTTGATTTATTCTAGAACCTAAATAAATTAGGTTTCCGTAATAATTCGGCAAAAGAAATGAACATTTAATTTGTGTCAAATAAATGTATTAATCTCATGAACAACATTAAAATATTTTTTATATAACAAACAAAATGCCTAAATATCTAAACTAAAAACTGTAAATATTCTACAGTGACAAGTGCTAATATTGAATAGAGTATTAAGACCTCATGCAATATTTTCTAGGAGTGAAAATTTTCCGTTATCTAGAACACACATTAATAAACATTAGGCACGGCATTATTCAAACACGACACGTTTCGAAATAAAAAGTGCGGGAGCAAATTTTATCGTTCCTAAGGCGAATTATTTTTAATTTTATAAATATTGGAAAAGGTCGACGCTAAAATTGAATATGTTCAAGGTTGAGCTCCGAAACTTAAAACACCTGTAACCTTGAAAGGGCCCACTAAAAATAGCCTATCAATAAATAAATATTGGCGAACGGTGGTGTGCGTGTAATTAATGTTTTTTTTTTATTTTTCCATTACAGAACGCTTGTTGGAAATTGCGGACCATACCAAACGAACGCATTAGGCGTACATTGATAATGATGAATAACTAGTTTATTTTTATCGCTGTCCCGATTCACACATGAGCTTGCTATTGCTGTTGTATATATGTACATTCTGTAATTGAAAGCACACTTTGTAATTCATTGCAAATACGCTCTGATTTCCAATTGGTTTCGAAACGAATTTTCATTATAGAAGTGAGCTATTTAAAGAATCGTATATATTTTTCAACTGGT
>SMLS01046052.1:0-11537 GCA_004785975.1 Popillia japonica | reverse complement strand
AAAAAAAAAAAATTGCGATAGTTGGTCTATATTATCTTACAGAAACTTTGCATCATCTATCGTATCAGTGGTGTGATAAATCTTTACATCATCGGCATAAGTCAATACGGAACATTTCAGACTGGAGAGAAGATCATCCAGATATAATATAAACAACAAAGGGCCGACGCTGGATCCTTGCGGTACACCGGAAGTTGAAATAACTGGTATGGAGTAAAACCCGTTATAGAAGACTTGGTTTGTTCTATTTGATAAATAAGTCCTCATGAAAAGCTGAAAACTAGTTGACATACCAAACAAATCTAGTTTTTTCAACAAAATGTTATGGTCTATAGTATCGAATGCTTTAGATAGATCTCTGTCAATCGTGTCTCCCTGTTTTTGATTATCTAGAGCCTCACTTACAAAGTCCATGCTGGAATCTGGACAGGTGCGATTTCACGTTATGCAAAATTTGGGTATAGACAACATTTTCAAATATTTTTGCGAATTTTATGGCAACTGTCAAATTTTCAGATGTCTACTGTCAATACTTGTTGTTTAAGAATGTGTTTTGTGTAGCAAGTCAGGCAAAAATGGATAAATTCTGATTTCCCAACACTACGGCCACGGAAATTCGACATATTTTGCTAGAGGTTCATGGCGGATCAACAGTGGAACAGTGGAAGCTGAAAGAGATAGTGGAGACGGGATCCAACGCGGCTCAAGGTATTTATTCCTGCGTTTGGTAACCGTGGATGAGACTTGTATCCACTACTACGTATTGGAGACCAAGGAAGAGGAAGAACTGGACTTCTCTTGGCGAATTGATTCGAAAAAAAGCAAAGACCGTTTCACCGGCTGCAAAGATTATGCCAACCATTTTTTAAGATTCCCAAGGTGTGACCCTCATCGACTATTTACAGAAGGAAAGAACGATCACGGGGCAATAGTTGCAGCAGGAAAAAGTGTTTTTCCACCACGACAATGCACAGGCTCATTCATCCCCCATGTCCAAATTGAATGAATTAAGCATAAGAATTAGTCCCCAATACTCCATATTCTCCGGACCTAGTCCTCAGTGAGTTCCTATTCCCAAACATGAAAAAATCACTGGCAGGAAGGAGTTTGCCTCAACTAAGGAGGTTGTCGCCGCTACAGATGGTTAGTTTGCAGACCTCCAAACATCCTTGCCTTTCCAACGGCTTGAAGAAACTGGAGCACAGTGTATTGATGTTTAAGGAGACAACATCAAAAAATAAAAATTAAAAGGCACACCAATACCGTGTTAGCTCTAGCAATGTATGAACGTGTTCCTTTATATCTAGCTTAGGCTGGCTTGCTTTCGCACTTTGTTTAGTTATTTCTGGGTTGGCTAGATATCTAAATAAACACTCGCATCCTTTCGTAGACGGCCTCTTTAAAGATCGGTTACCATTAGCATATCCGAAAAATATACAGTTTGTTTCAAGGTTCTGCAATAGATCAATAAATACCATAGTAGTTCTGTTGCCCAAAAATGCTGCAAATAGCATCATCTTGGGATTAAATCGTATTATTCTTCTATTATTCTTTAGTGCTATCTTTAGTAGCAATTACCCAAGCTTATTCACTAAATAAACTACATTTCTCATGTTGAAAATCCATTCATACATCTAAATTTTATCAATAATAATCGCTAATAATAAATTACATGGCTTGATATAAACTTTTGACTTTTATAAACGGGATAAAACGTTGGTTTCAGTACGTTAGTAGATTTGTTCTTATTTGGTATTAAAATCGGTGTTATCGAGTGGTACTTTCATATCAAATTTATTACAAATTCGACTTGTAAAGAAAGACGAAAGGGAGAACCATTGACACCGAATCAGAGGTAAACCTTTATAGCACCATATTATCTGGTACCAGCCTATAAAATATGTATTTACTTTAGAAAAGCATTACCAATCTGCGTGTGGTCAAAAGCCACAATATTTATTACACAGTTATTATCGATTGACCACCATGATGGGAATGGTGCAATATAAAATTGTCGATCATCAAAACTGATGCATTTTTGTCAGAAACTCTACTCCAGAGATGGAATTAAAACGAATAAATATGCGAGGATTAATTTCAATACTACAACAGATATTGCAACGCGAACGAGTGAGCAGAACAACCGATTAAACTCATTAGAGCAGGTAATGGAAGAGGTATATAATAACAAAACAAATAAGCCGACAAGAGACATGTTGAGTACCTCTTGCCTTCCGTAATACCGATTGCGAGTCGTTACCTGCGAATATTCGTTCCATCGAATGCGCATTTGCATTTAGCTCTACAATTTATTGCTTAATTCAGCTGAACTAAACTTCTTCGTTCTGGATTATCATATCGGGGAAAGGCCGTGTTTGTAAATGTTGAAAAACGAACGTTGCTTAAGTACGTTGAGCAATTAGCTTTCGTATAATGATATCCAGTTTAATACCAGCATACTGCTGGGTGTAATTGCAAATGCAAGTAGATGTAATTACTTGTTAGTAAGCAAGGGAAATAGTACGATTCAATTATAACTAGGTGCGTAGTTTTTGCAAGTATGTACATACATAGTGTTATTAATTTACTTTAGCTTGTTTGCTCCATTATAATTGGTAGAAATTGCTAGTTGAAAAAGTTGTAGATGGGACTGCTTTATTTTGTTACTGTAACAAAAGTGTCCCTAACACTAATAAGAGCATTGTAGTGTATCTTGTATGCACTACTAAAACGGTTGTGACGACAAAATTTTACAATTGATTCATGGTTTATCCATTTAATTAGTATTATTGAGCTTTTTCGAGAAATTAGAGCGTTAGAGAAGTGATTTATAACTCCACCATCGCCTCCTGGAAAGAATACTAAGAAGAAGGAGAAAAAAGCATAAAATACAGTTACAGAGTTTCTTTTGTACCCAACCATCGTCATGCACTCAATGGGTTAGATGTAATCAAAGACGCAGCTAATCATCTGCATCTGTCTTTAAGGAGGTAAAGGCTCCTAATCAGTTTTTAGATCAACCTTTCTAAAATTGCTAGAACAGCTCAGAAAGAACAATTTTACTCTAACATCATTCATGAAAAGCAACCAAGATTCAGAAATTTATCCGTAACGAAATCACAGATCTTTGAAATGCTAAAGGAAGCTGAAATTTTTCTGCAGAAGGTGGTAGACGTTTCGTATGGCATGATGGTTTTCTTCGCAAGATATGCGATTCTGCAAAAATTGAGAATACCTGCGTTCTTCGTTGAGCACTAAATTTGTATTAGATTTTCCTGTTATACCCAGGACCAAATTCCCTCCTTGGCTTTCTTTAACAAGACAAACAAATTAATTACCAAAGGGTAGTCTTTCAAATAGTGTCCAGTAACTCCAAATAGAAAGACCTTCTAGATATCTAACGCTCTTCCGCATTAACAGCTGTTTACAATAGTGAAATTATCTGGAGTTTCCAGGTTTAGCAGTAAGCAACTTTGCATAAATGACAGATGTCATGAAGAATGTCAGATCAAGTCTTGACTTCCTGTAGTTTGTAACAAATTCCATGTTTGTCAAGAATATCTCTGTTTGTGCTTATTCGATGAGAATGGAAAATCAATTGGGAAGTTGTAAAATATTTATATTATGTTTGTTAAGATTGTGGCCAACACATGGATTTTCCAACTCTTTTATAGGGGCTCTGCGTATTTATCCGGCAAGTGACTACACCTGCTTCGATTCCAAAGTCAGCCGCCAATAATTTTCACAATTATGTGATGTGGTCCAGCTTCTCTACTTAATGCATCAGGAGGGCTTAAACAACTTATGGAAACAAGTGTCAGAATGAAGTTGGCAGAAGGCATATAACAGATTCCTTTAATGCGGCAATTTTACTAAAATTCGCAACTATATACCGTTAAAATAAATTATTGTTAGTTTGAAATCATATCTAAGGGACTAATTGGTTATATCCGATTAGAGACACCATTCTGATCCAACTTCTACATTTCCACAAGATGTAGATGCCTTTCTTGACCATATTTGTTAGATGAGATCATAGTTCACACCCAACAGAGTTGGGTTTGCACCAAAGAAGTACAGAATTCTGACCTTGGATAGGATTCGTCTGCATATCTTAGTTTGTGGCAACCTGCGGCAGGCTAGGCATAAAAGCAAGGTTCTTATGCAATACTTCGCCGATGCAAATGTTCAGCTGTTAAACTGGCCACTCCAGTCACCGGACCTAAACCCTATTGAACGTCTGTGGGTGATTCTTGATGACAAAATTCCACAGACTTCTAGAAAAAAACCGTGAAACGTTCTTAAACGTCAGAAACCAATGGGAGCTGTTGCTACTGGGTCTCTTAGACGACTTAGTGAACAGCAGAGCCTCACTTACAAAGTCCATGCTAGAATCTGGACAGGTGCGATTTCACGTTATGCAAAATTTGAGTATAGACAACATTTTCAAATATTTTTGCGAATTTTATGGCAACTGTCAAATTTTCAGATGTCTACTGTCAATACTTGTTGCTTAAGAATGTGTTTTGTGTAGCAAGTCAGGCAAAAATGGATAAATTCTGATTCCCCAACACTACGGCCACGGAAATTCGACATATTTTGCTAGAGGTTCATGGCGGATCAACAGTGGAACAGTGGAAGCTGAAAGAGATAGTGGAGACGGGATCCAACGCGGCTCAAGGTATTTATTCCTGCGTTTGGTAACCGTGGATGAGACTTGTATCCACTACTACGTATTGGAGACCAAGGAAGAGGAAGAACGGGACTTCTCTTGGCGAATTGATTCGAAAAAAGCAAAGACCGTTTCACCGGCTGCAAAGATTATGGCAACCATTTTTTAAGATTCCCAAGGTGTGATCCTCATCGACTATTTACAGAAGGAAAGAGCGATCACGGGGCAATAGTTGCAGCAGGAAAAAGTGTTTTTCCACCACGACAATGCACAGGCTCATTCATCCCCCATGTCCAAATTGAATAAATTAAGCATAAAGAATTAGTCCCCAATACTCCATATTCTCCGGACCTAGTCCTCAGCGAGTTCCTATTCCCAAACATGAAAAAATCACTGGCAGGAAGGAGTTTGCCTCAACTAAGGAGCTTGTCGCCGAAACTGGAGCAATTTTACTACAATTCGCAACTATATACCGTTAAAATAAATTATTGTTAGTTTGAAATCATATCTAAGGGACTAATTGGTTATATCCGATTAGAAACCCCATTCTGATCCAACTTCTACATTTACACAAGATGTAGATGCCTTTCTTGGCCATATTTGTTAGACGAGATCATAGTTCATATCCAACAGAGTTGGGTTTGCACCAAAGAAGTACAGAATTCTGACCTTGGATAGGATTCGTCTGCATATCTTAGTCTGTGGCAACCTGCGGCAGGCTAGGCATAAAAGCAATGTTCTTATGCAATACTTCGCCGATGCAAATGTTCGGCTGTTAAACTGGCCACTCCAGTCACCGGACCTAAACCCTATTGAACGTCTGTGGGTGATTCTTGATGACAAAATTCCACAGACTTCTAGAAAAAAACCGTGAAACGTTCTTAAATGAAGTCAGAAACCAATGGGAGCTGTTGCTACTGGGTCTCTTAGACGACTTAGTGAACAGCATTCCGGAACGGGTATACGTGTGTGTATACCTTGACAGAAGTTTCTGTATTGTTATGCTAGCAGTGTATTTTACTTATGTCTTACATCCATATGTGTACACTCGGCGAAATTTCTATAGTTCCACATGAACTATTGAACAGAATATAATGTTTTTCTTAAAATATCCGCCGAACTATGTATTAAAGGTAAAGCTTCATTGCAAAGAAAGGTTACCTGGCTCAAGTGAAAATAATAGATAGAAAGTACCTATTCATAATAATGATAAATTACAACAGCGAAACTTCTATAGGTCCACTTACAGGAAAATTATTAAAATAAAAACATTATAATTTTTGAATTTTTGATAAACTCAGTAATGAGTGTTGGTTCCTTTATTCAAAACAATTTCAAAAATCCGGTTCTTCATACTGTCCATTAACTTCGTCAATGTTGAAACAGAAATCTCATTCCAACATCTCGTTATCGCAGGTTTCAGTTCTTTAATGTTTTCGTATTGGTGATTATTGGCATATACCTCCCTAGCCAATATTCCTCAAAGATTTTCAATTGGGTTCAAGTGGGGGTGAGCGAGCAGGCCATTCCATTAATTTTATATCTTTTTGTTGAAACCACTCCTTGGATCGTCTGGAAGAATGGATAGCTGCGTTGTCTTGCTGGAATATCCAGTCTTGCAACGGCATTTGTTCACCAAATTCTATTAGAACCGTTTCTAGAAGTTTTATATAACACTCAGAATTAATTTGTGTCGACATAAAACGTACAGGAATTTTATTGTTATGGATAAAAGCCGCCCAAAGCATTGCACTACCGCCACCAACACTTCTACTCATGGTAACTTCAGTGTTCTTACGCAAATCCTGCCAATAGTATTTGAAGCCATCAGGTCCGTCCAAATTATTTTTTTTCGTTGGAAAATATAACGTTCTTCCATTCATTATCCCAGCTCGTATGATTTTGTGCAAATGTCAGCTTGCTTGTTTGTGAGTCTTCTTTAAGGGTGGTTTTGATACATTTTTCTGCCATCCAAAGCGTTTACTACCGGATGAAATTTGTTGTACACGTCTCTTACTTGCTGACAAATTTAAATCACATTTGATTTGTTGTGCGGTTACATTACCAGGAGAGGCTAACCGAAATATCGATGTCTCCGCGTAAGTTTTTGATTACATACTTCCCTTAGGACGATATATGTATATTTGCCGTAACCTTATAAGATTATTAATGAGGTGATGGGATCATCCCAATGTCTTGCCTCTTGCTCGGTGTGAACATCCCATCTCTTTAACTATAACAATTTATTTTTGTTTTTTTATCCTCGGTTAGCAGTTTAGCTTTCGGCATTGTTATGAACTAGTATCTATACTTCAATATTATATATTGTAGAGAGACAATTTCAGGTATATTTTAATTTTGGTAAAAAATACTTGTACAAGGGGTTAATTAAAAAAACTAAATCTTTAGACCGGCTGGAAGACTTAGGGGAGACCTAGCTGTTATCAGGTGCAAGTGCGAGTATCAGACAGGTTAAACCTAGTTGGATAGCATTGAAATTCTTTCATTAATTGATCTTTTTAAAGCGAAATCTAGATCTAATCATCTATGTCAAATGTTAACAATAATTTTAGGCCAATAGAAATTAAGGAACCAACTCAACGCACCAGAAATGTCATTAAGAAAATTTTGTAAAAAACCAATTTTGGAATTAATGTTAAATATTAGGTTAAAAAGAAATATCTGAAATCAAATAAGGTTAATAGGTAGAAAGGTTATATTAATGATAACTAACCACAAAGAAAAATATTAAATTAAGGGAAATTGATTTTTTTTCATGTCTTCAGGTTGTCAATATCAAAATTGTTTTCCATTCTCCAATAGAAATCATCGATTAATTTGATATCTATTTTTCCGAAAAATTTGAATAACTACTTAAGGGGAGTATGTTCACAGATCACATCACTATAGATACTGAACTTCATACCCTATCATTGGGTACTTATGGATGGACGCAGGCCCAGAGATCGGTGAGAGGGGAAATATTAGTTAGGCAGCCAAATTAACAAAGCTATTACATTGGACACATATACGTAGGCGTTCAGTTTGTTGTATAAAGTGTACTTGAAACTGACAACCTGACAACTGTCATGTCTGCCGAGTAGTTAAGTCGATTTTGCAGCTTGAAAGTTAGGGTAGCATTCATAAATCTTATTAACGACAGCATTGTCGTAATATTGAATGTATATAACGCTACAAAATATGGAAATCTTTCTCTGGGACTGTGAAGATCATAGGAAATTATTTATAACAGAAGTCAGCCGTCTTGTAGGTCTTGTGAATGGAAAACTTAAATTAGCAACCACTGATGATCCAATGAAGAGATATGCAAATGAAAAATTTATAAAGACGTTGAGAAGGTGAACTGATACATTGTTTTTTTTAATAATAATAATAGTCTATTTGTAGGTAGGAAATATTCGGGCGCACTTCTATTTGTTGGGAAAAGTACACATCGTGATCGCCGAATTTATAACCGTCTGTAAAGGGTAAGTTTTTTAGGATATTAGTGAGTTGTTGAAAAGATAAGAAAATAAGTCATTTAAATAACTGGAAAACAAGTAGAACATTATACAGCTGTATTGCTTCTAATCTGCGGAATGAATGTTAGTTATAATAATATTTAATTTGTATAATTATTAAGCATGTTTCTTGATTAGAAAACTTGTATTATAACTTCGTCTACTTATAACCCTTTTCGGTACTGTAGTAGTACTTATATGTAGAAGCTTTATGTCTCTTTGTTGGTCTCTTAATGTATTGCTTATTATGACTATCGAGGGGCAAACGAAACGACTCAGACTTCACTATACTAAGTAATTGCGCTTGTATATATCTGTCTATATTTCGTCAAATAAACACAACAAATTTGATTTCGCTAATCATATCTAAAGCTTATCAGTTGTTTTAAAACATCTTACTGGGTGGAACAATGGAATTTATTAATTTTATTTATTATTTCTTCAGAAAGTTAATATGAAGGTATATCTATTGTATACGTATTACTATAAGATGTATGCATAAATAGCTATCTTCTTCAGCAATGTTCAAATCTGACAAAATGTTCAAATCTGACAACATTCTTGCAATAAATAGAAATTTTGCCAACAGAAGTATACCCTGTTATTTATTATAAAGAAAACACATACTTTTAAGACACATTGTATATTTTCCGTTGTTTCAATAAAAACATTAAGCGAATACTAATAAAATAATAGTAAAGTAATTTCATAATTTGATCATTTTTGCAAATATTATTTCATCAACATTTCGTATTGAAAAATGATTACTAATTTTTAATGAACTTTCTTTTTTTAAAATTAATTTGGATACGATAATAGACAAGTTTTATTGGAGTTTGAATCATGTGCCCTCCATAGTACATTTATTTAGTAATTCCAGTAGCAATGTACGTAGTACTTACTATATCTTTAGGTTTACTTAGTTTGTTTAATTATTACTATTTAACAATAAACTATAAATTTGACTTAATAAATGTATTTGATTTATGCCCATATCCCAATTATACCTATAATAATTAAAAAAAAAACAAATCACAATGTTAGGCAACTATTTTAAAACCGGTGCAAAACGGGTTGCAGCTACAAATTCCCCCCTTCCGTCTCTACAGATGTCGTCCATATAACGTATGTAGGTATGTATACGTATGTTAAGTTAGGTATCTATAGTGATGTGATCTGTGAGTATGTTTTGGATCGTCGACGAGTAAACATCTTGTGTAATTGTCTTCTTCGAAAACCGACGCCAAGTGATAGTATCTAAAATTACTTATTGAATTGAATATTAATCCATAATTTCTTTTTTCTAAGTACCAGAACGGACCCCATCTCGACACATCTAGCCAGATTTACCCTTTTCCGAGGCCGTAATCCCGGATAAATATCCAATCCTAGGAGTAAGGTTAGAATTTCCGATCCATATTTGTATTGTTGCCTTTTTGATGAATTCGTTGTTTATTTCGTGAAATTAATTCTTATTAAATCAATTTTAACTATTATAACGATAACTTACGTAGAAATCGTACTATTTTGTTGAATTATTTCAATTCTCACAAACAGACACCAAGCCATATTTGACCTTGAAATTAATTTATGTAAAACCAATAGAGGGCCGATTAGGTAGATTTCTGTCATTAAGATTAAGCAAACAGGGTAAGAAGATCCTAATATAATGGTTTGGCTGCGAACCCCATTATATTATATTTTCTTAACCCTGTTTGGTTAACGTAGTGACAGCCGTTACTTCCCTTCAACTTATTAAGATTAAGGTTATTCAGATCAATAGATGGCGCCACCATAAGTTTTGTTAATTTAATTAATAAATTGTTTATTAGATTAGTACCTACTCCTTTTTTATATCTATTAATTGAACAAATTAATTTTTTTTTGTTGTATGTTATTTTATTTACATGTTTTTAATTATAATAAATATACGTAGATGCACCAACGTGGTTCAGGTTATTGCTGAAGCCCTCAAAGTGTGGGTCTACGATAATACATATATTTAGCAATGAATAAACTTTTTAAAGTGTTCAGAAGCGTTTTTGCACTGGTAGGCAATTTCTATTTACACTGTATTTTTTTACTTGTATTGTTATAGTGTGTAAAAGGTTGTACTACTCCAGGTAAGATTTGTTTATTTAAACTCAGAGACTAGAAAACACTAGGTGATACATAAATTTGTTTATAGAATGGGTGGATGTAGTAAAAGGTCACATTTTCTAGTGACTTTGGCGTTAAATAAACAGCTAAAACACAAAATATGCACTCAATATATGAATAAACGTAAAAGATCCTACAGTAATATGCAGCCAGATGGCGATTATATACCGGAGAATGAAGCAGAGTCATCAGATTCCGATTATCACAAGCCGACTGATGATAGCTTAAATAATAAATTAATACACCCAGACATAGAAGTAAACCCCTTACCTAAATCTCCAGATGACAAAATAAGTATTAGAAATTTCATTAATGAGACTCTGGAAGAACTTGTTGAAACTAGCATTGCGTTGGCACAAAGAAAAACATATACAAAGGAAGGAACAATTCGTAAGCGTAAACTATATGATGTTCCTTTATCCGAAAGAAAAAAACAAAGATTATCCAGAATGATAGCGGATCACACAATTAAAAATCCTTGTCATAAAACATGTCATTTACAATGTCCATCCTGTATTTCAGTAGAAAGACAGAAAGATATAAATCAACAATTCTGGGCGTTAAATCGAGAAGCTCGTAATACTTTTATTATACATCACATGAAGCGTTTCCATAAAAAAAGAAACACTGCAGGTCTAACTTCTACACGCATAAATACTTTTAAATATTATTTGAAGAATAATGAAGGTCAAGATATCAACGTATGCAAAATATTTTTTCTTGCAACTCTGGGGTATCCACCAGAAAATGACAGGATCCTCAAAACACTACGAAAAAATGAACTGGGATCGGTGGCTCCAAAACCTGATCAAAGAGGACGTCATCCAAATAAAACAAAAATTGATGAATTTACAATTAGTGAACATATCCTATCGTTTAGACCAACAATATCGCACTATCGTCGAGAGCACGCTCCAAATCGATTATATTTACCTAGCGACATTTCAGTAGTCAAGATGTACAACGATTTTAAGGAAAAACATCCTAATTTTAAAATAAGTTACAATGTTTATCGCCTGCAGGTTAAAAAGTTAAATATTTCGTTTACAACACTGGGTTGTGAAGAGTGCTTTTCATGTGAAACATATGCACGTCATAAGATCGAAAGTAAACATGATGGCAACAATTTAGATTGTGATATATACTGACTTCCAGAAAAATTGCAACACCTAGAAGTTGTCGAA
>SMLS01046050.1:0-11656 GCA_004785975.1 Popillia japonica | reverse complement strand
TTTAAACGCACCTCATCTAACAAATCAGGTAAAATATTTTGCAGGAATGTACGAGACTTTCTAGGTAATAACTACGAAGACCATTGGATTTGAAGAGGCGGTCCAGTTGCTTGGCCAGCAAGGTCGGATTTGAATCCTTGCGATTATTGTGTTTGGGGATACATAAAGGCATTTGTTTATTCCGTTTCGATACAAAATCGTGCACAACTCTGGCTGAGGATACAAGATGCTTGCAACGAATTCAGAAATAACTTTGGAATTTTTGCAAGAATTCGGCGTTCTCTAAGCAAAAGAGTAAATTTATGCATAGAGAGTAATGGTCATCACATCGAGCATCTTTTGTAACTATCTACCTTTGATACTTGTTCTTGTTTTGTTAGTTTCGTTCCATTGTAATAAATACTTTGTTTTTAAAAACCTTCAGCTAAAATTTTGTTTCAAATTGATTTTTGCTTCTTTTCCCAAACTTTTTTTTACGAATTGTGTGCTACATTTATTGAAACAAAAGATGATTTATTAAATTAATTTTCATCCATGCCTTGAGAGTCCTAGCCAACTTCGTCGCTAAAAATAACTAGGTACATAATACATTGAATTTTAGTTATGAAAAAAACGAAAAATTTTCAAATCGATTTTTCTAGAAAACGGTGTATCCTACCGACTTAAAGTAAGAGTACCTTTTAGTACTAGAATACCTGAAAATTTAATAATCTAGTGTCACAAATGCTAAAAGTTAAAGACAAAAAAGTTAAATGCGTTAAAATGACCGGTACTAGAAATTCGCAATTGATGGAATCGATTCATCTCTGGAGGATAAATAAGCATACCAGTTTTTGTTTTTCTAAATAGAAGCGTCCTGGAGATATTAAAAAAAAAACTAATTGCAAGGCGCCAGCTCTAGCTCCCTTAGGAAGCATGTTCGGACTAGGGTGAATTGGGTTAAATTGTCCTAAAATTATCTGAGGAATCTTGGGTCTTCGTTTGTCAGGAGAGTTTCTGGACACCATTGTTTTGATAAAACAATTAAGAATATTTTCAATCTAAGATTAATATTTATATTATTTAAGTAATTAACAGAAACTAAGTGAATTTAGAACATATCAATGTCTAATTAGTAGCAAAAATTTCTACGAAATTGATCAGGAAGTATTACAGCTACACTTCGTTACGCTTTTATTCCCCTAACACACAGTTAATCATGCGGTTCTTCGCGATTACATTCGATATGGTTGATCTATATGTATACATACATACACACATATGTATGTATATAATAGCTTTATGAGCAGAAAGTATTGCGTTTCAATACGGCGTAATTGGTGGGTGTGCCCTTAGGTAATTCGATGGAAAAATATAGCAACTGTATTAGCATTTTTGCCGTTCTTAAATCGACGTCTCTGTGACACAGGGGATCTGGCAGTATTTCCTCGGTTTTTCGAAACGTTAGAAACTGGAGCCTTTCCTTTTCCTTTTCACTTAAAGCACCTACTCTCCCAATTCAAGCGTCACTCAAAGTTTGCGGCGCTAACAGAAGTCGAGTTTTGCGTGATCGATGTTTTTAAAACTTGGTACCGCTTAAAGAAAATATTTTTTTAAGTTTTTATTTTGAACGTAAATAGTCTAGAGTTCTAAAAAATCTACCATCAGCGGTAGTGTGCATGTATTGTAAAGAGAAATGAATCTAATTGGATAATATTTAGATACAAGATACACCCAAATCTGTACATTATTAGACATATTCTAGAACACATTCTATACTACTAAATACGTATACTTGCTGCGCTCTAATCCCATTTTCCGCCTGACTCAACGTGGATTCCGTCACACATCCATAGCTATAACGACCGTATTGGTCGTCAACGAGCAATCAAAACGTGACGTAGTACATTTATAGAAGCACTTCATTTCTGGTTATAAAAGAGAGGGACAATAGTACAACACGCTCTAACTAGACGCGTAGTACTACGTTTCGCAATCAACATCATCAGCATCAACATCATTATTATCAAGAACGCACTTACTTGAACATTCACATATGAGGTGGTAGCAGTGGTGGTGGTGGTGGTAGTACAGTGTAAGCAATGGCACAGCAGCGAACAAATCATTAATGCACACAATTATATAAATGTAGGCGCGCCATGGTTGACACATAAATAAAGTGATATACAGGGTGTATGTATACGGTGAATAGATCCGGGTGGTAAGGTCTGATTGGCTAAGGTACAAATATCTCAAATACAGGGTTTTCCACGGTAGCCGTTCGTTAGAAGTTTCCGAGGTTAGAAAAAACCTAGAACTCTGAATTTTTGGAATCTGGGGCTATTCGAGATTCTCTGTCATCTTAAAATATTTTCTGGGTCTTATCACTTCCGGTTATACCTGAAGTCGCCATAAACTATCTTATTTTAAATGGAACAACCTGTATATTATTTCATTTTTAAATTCCTGAGAAAATTTTATGATGAGCTCTATCAGGTTTCCCTATACCTACTTTCAACTGCTACTTAGATATCTTGATTTTTTTGAAAATTTTGAAAGATATAGGTTATTTGCAACACAGTATCTTTTGCCCATTTTCGACTGGTAATAAACACTTCTAGGGTAGATGGAAGCACAAGAATGACACCTTCGAAATCCACATTGACAATTGATTTGTCGCAGACAGGGTGTCCAAAACTGCATGGCCAATTACAAAATCTTCACAGTTGAAAAGGTTCTTTTTTCAAATGGAACATCCTGTATATTATCGGGTGATCAGATGCAGAATTTAAGTCTGCATCGATTCGCTATTACTTTCCCTATTCCTATTTTCAACGGTTTTCTTGTTATGTCAATATTTTCTGTTCTAATGTGATTTTTGACAGAAACTGAAAGATCGTATATGTTTCGAAACAAAATGAACATGACTGAAACGGTAGAAATTAATTGTAATTAGAAAATGGAAACAAAACAGGAATATAAGAAAATTTGAAACGTAGTAACAAATGAGAAACATAAAAAAAATAGGAACATAATGACAAGAAAAAATAAAATTAATTAAACGAAATAACTACAATAATTGTTCTATGTGACTACCATTTTGGTTCAAACACTGAATCACTCTATCATGTACTCCTCGCGAAATCGACCTCCGAAGTTCGTCTGGGGTTATATTGGTGAACGCATCGTGAACGCGGTTCAATAGTTCCTCTCTCGTTAATACAGGTGTAGAATTATACTTGCTCTTTTATGCGACGTCACAGGTAAAAGTCCAAGGGCGTCAAATCGGGTGATCTGGGTGGCCAGTTCCAGGGTCCCTGGGGACCAATTCACCGATCCTTGAACATCAACGTCAATTATTGATGTACAGCTAGTGTGGAGTGCGTAGGAGCACTATCTAGTTGATACCAACTGTTTGCTCTCTCTCCTGGATGTAGAGTATTTAAAAAAATCACTAACAAATACTCTAAGTATGTCTAGATATCTAGCTCCATTTAAACTTTCATCGTAGACTTGATATGCTACGCTATTGTCCATAACCAGACAAAAAACATTAAAGCTAAACCGGTCCTGGTGATTATTCTTCCCTTAAGATCCGTGGATTATCTTGTGCCCAGTAGTGAATATTTTGACGATGTATAATTGCTTGCCTGTTGAATTTTGATTCGACAGTCCAGATAATTTTATAAAGAAATCTTGGATCTTCTGTCATTTTTGTGTACATGAACTCGCAAAAGGCGACACGTCTTGCCTCATCACCAAGGCGTAATCCTTGTACAGTTATTTCACAAAAAGGATGCATTTTGTGTTTTTTAAATATCCTATGAATTCAAGTTCTTGAAATGCCCAATTCCAGCGCTGCTGCTGGAATTGAACTCCGTGGATAAGCTTGAAAATAAGCCAAAACATTCACCTCGTTAGCTTCATTATCTATTACTGGCTTTCCATGATGACAAGTTGCCTTTACGCTCCCAGTTTCCAAAAACCGAGCTTCAATTCTTGCAAATTTTCTAGGAGTCATTGCTGGTAAGTCCGGATATCGCTCGTTAAATAAGACACATGTGCGTCTGACAATTTGTTCACATTCACCGTGCGTATAAAACAAATTTAGCAGATCATTATTCGAATATTCTTCAATATTCTCCATTATTAACTGTATTTCATGGAATTAGCAAAATAGAATTGTACTACTGTGACATAAAATCAACAACTGTCAAGTCACTTGTTCTAATTCCTCTTATAATAATCAATGCTTACTGGATACGATTTTGTAGTTTTATTAGATTTTAGTAAAAAATATGGAATAACAAGAAAACCGTTGGTAATAGGTATAGGGAAAGTCATAGCGAATCGATACAGAATTAAATTCTGCATCTGATCACCCAGTAATATACAGGGTGTTCTATTTGAAAAAAAGAACTTTTTTAACTTTGAAGATTTTGTACTTGGTCATGCAGTTTTGGACACCCTGTATGTGACAAATCTATTGTCAATGTGGATTTTGAAAGTGTCATTCTTGTGCTTCCATTTACCTTAGAAGTGTTTATTAGGTACCAGTCGAAAATGGGCAAAAGGTACTGTGTTGCAAATAACGCTACATCTTTCAAAATTTTCAAAAAAATCAAGATATCTAAGTAGCAGTTGAAAATAGGTATAGGGAAATCTTCATAAAATTTCCTTAGGAATTTAAAAATGAAATAATATACAGGATGTTCCATTTAAAATAAGAAAGTTTATGGTGACTTCCGGTATAACCGGAAGTGGTAAGACCCTGAAAATATTTTAAAATGAAAGAAAATCTTGAATGGCCCCGGATCCCAAAAATTCAGAGTTCTAGGTTTTTCTAACCTCGGAAACTTCTAACGAACGGCTACCGTGGAAAACCCTGTATATCACATTAAAAGTTTTTTCTCTAGTTTTGTCCAGCTTAGCATTTTATTGCAGTGTCCATGGAGACAAAAGTTGCATTCGTAGTACTCTTTATACAAATTTCAGTAGTATGTAGTTACGTTTTCTTTCAAAACTTTATTATGTAGAAATTGTCTTCGTCTTGTTTTATATTTCATTAGATTGTGCTAAGCCCAAATTTCTGGTCTATCGCATCCGTCATGAATGCTGGTACATAAAACTAAACCGTCTTTACTTCCTCTATAACATCAAACAAGACGGCGATGAAAGAAACTGAGACGCTACGAATGGGTAAGATTTCCTCATGTACAGGATACGTTCCGTTAAAACAAACTAGTTTTCTTTTTAGCGAAGAAAAGAAGAAAATTGCGCGCCAGCGGATATTTTTTAAATTGCGTCCGCATCCTAAGCTGTAGCACGGGGTTGATGCGAACAAAACAGGTGTAGCTTCCCGGTTGGAAAAACACTCGTCTTTACGAGTTATTTGCGTGTGAGTGTTTGTTACGATATCGTCTCGCGGCTTGCTTGCTTAGGGAAGCACAAAAAAGAATCAATTCCCTGAAAAACACCGTGCGTCAAAGCGGATATACACGCGGACATCTAGGGAAAATGGGGAAAACAAATTTTACATATAACGCTGAGGTAGGATCGTGCGCGTTTTATTGAAATTGACTTATTCGATGTGATCGTGTTTGATTAAACTTTGTAAGGTTTATGATTTTAATTTTTGTTGTTTGGATCAACATTTTGCCTGAAATTTTTCTATAAAGAATAAATTGAAAACTTGAATGTTGTAAAGCAAAGTGGAGATATAGGCCGCGTAATAATAGTTGATGCAAAATTACTTTTTAAATTTATTAAATTACCTAATATCAACTCCTAAGCTGAAGGAAGATGTGGTAATGTTTGCTATAATTATTGGTTTAAACAACAACGTGGGTCATGTGATACAGTCGGACAATATGTTTGAGGTTATGTAATAATTAATAGACATTTCACACTTCCTACCATCAAATGCGTCCAAACATGGAAAGCTAAAACTGTTATGATTCTAATTAAATGGTTCGTTGAAACTGGGATGTATATCATAGAAGATAAAACCGGTATTACCTAAAAGCTTAATTAATGGGAAAATGTATTGGATGTTTTGCTACGAGGGTGGGTCAATGGTCAATATGTCCGTGACTTTTTGAATTTCCCGCCTCTTAAATGAAAGGGCAGTGATGCCTGTCAACAGACATCTGTCAGTTGACTCCGAAAATCAAATCCGTGGGCTCAATAAGCATTGCCTTTTGAGGAGCTTGATAACAATTATGGGAACTCTGTACCATCAATTTCAATGGTGAAAAACTGGTCTTCTCAATTTTGTTGCGGCCGTACAAGCACGGAAGATACCGAACGTTCTGGACGCCCAGTTGAAACCATAGGCATATCCACAAAGCACCATTAATCTATAGAGACTCGACGGACGTACTATCTATTGGGAATGAATTTCAGCGCCTCAGCCGTTTGCAAGCTCAATTAATGTAGAAAGGCGGGCTATTCAAATTGCAGGATTAAGTACAATGTTCGGGCAGCTCATAAAATATTAGATGTCGATAGATCTTAACACACAAGTTTATTAGTGGCTCAATATGTATAAAAATATTTATACCAAAGAACCAACACACTTTTGAGTTAACAGTTTCCTACAACATGTAATAGTTGACAAGATATCAAGGCAAATTGTCAGTTGCATAGTAATTCACAGCAGAAAAATAAAGGAAAGCAAATTAAGCTTACAGATATTTATTTAAAACCCATTTTGATTCTACTGGATAAACATAACTTATTTTTCTTTTAGGAAATTGTTTAAATTAGTTACATCCACATTGCATCTTAACAATTAGAAAATGGAAACTTGTTAACGTAACTAGTGGTAACTAAACACTTAATATAAACAAATCAAAATATTAAGTGCTCGCGTCCTCTGTTGAATGTAAGCGGATTTAATATTAAACACCTAACCGTTCCCAGTTCGCTTCATTTACGTAAAATCTCTATAAGAATTGGTGCTCTGTGGGCATATCACATAGCTCAGTGGTTGCAATTTTGAGTGATCACTTGATCGTTTCCCGCAAGATGGTGCCACGTTTGCTCACAATCGACCACAAACGCAATTGTGTGACAACTTCGCAGGAGTGTTTGGCCTTGTTCAACTGCAATACGGACAAGTCTTTGCCGTTTCGTAACCGTGGACGAACCGTGGATCCACCACAACACACCAGAGACAAAACAGAAATCAAAACAGTGGATTTATCGGTGTGAATCGGCACCAACAAAGACTAAGGTGAGTTTGTCAGCCAATAAAGTCGTGGCATTTTGGGATTCACACGGTATAATCCATATTGACTACCTTCACAAAGGTAAAAAAATTCATGGCGAATATTATGCCACCTTATTGGGCCGATTTAATGAGGATTTGAAAAAAAAGAGTATTTGATTACGATAGTTCTTTTCCATCTGGACAACGCATGGGTCCACGCATGTGCAGTTTCCATTGCAAAAATCCATGAATTAGGCTACGAATTGCTCCCTCATCCGCCAACGATGAAATCAGCTCCCAAATAAATACCAAAAATCCCAAAAAATAAAATGATTTTGGTATCCAAAAGCTTGTGTTACATTCAGAAAGGCACGGACATAAGTATTGACGGAAATTTCCTAACAATCAATATACAGAGTGAAGTATATAATTTATAGGTCCCACATCACTTAATCCCTGTGGTTGCTCCAAGAATTCTTTTTGTGATTTCTATTTTTAGAGTTTCAGTTGACTGTTTTCCTTAAGTTTTATTTTTGTTTTTCGAAAATTTGAAATTTAGCAAAATAACTCTTATTTGAAGCTGTTCCTTTTAACATTTAATATAATTTTTAAATACAAGCTACGAAATGTGTTTCAAAAGGGCGAGGTATATGTTTGTTTCAATGTTTTTGCAAATCAGAAATCACCTGAATGAACTCGAACAAGCCTGTTTCTCCAGAACACTCAAACAACATTTAATTGGTGAAATTTGATCAACGATTCGGAAGAGTTTTCTTATAACATTCAGACGGTTTAGCAGCTGGTGTCGGCCAAACTGCTATATTCAGAGCTTGATGCAGCCGAATAAAGATGGGTTTGCTGTTTTTGACAGGAAAGAACTCTTTGGATACGTAAATAAACAAAATACCCGAATTTAGGTAATCAGCAGTTCCTCATGTCCTGCACGAAACATCACGCCATCCACAAAAAAATTACCGTATGCTGTTTGCTCAAAACATGGTGCTGAGTCATATTTTTTTGCAGACGACAATGGAAACGGGGTACTCAGCACTGGCAAACAATGCCGGATTATATTAAATGAGATCTTAATACCAAAACTGGATGAATTTCAGGATATATAGTTCCAATAAGAAGGTACTATTGCCCAAACAGCGTACAACACCATAGAGATTAAAAGGGCTGGTCTATGTAAACCAGTCGCAGGTCTTCAAAAACTACATTTGCCAATAAACAACAAACAAACTAACGTCGGAATTTTTGGATTTTGGATTATAGAAAAATAAAATCAAATTATTAATGAGGACATGTGGGTTCCCAGCCACAACACAGTTAGTTCGTCAAGGCCATTCGTCGGGGCTTGCCCATCTTTCGGCACCACCAAATCAAAAATCAGAAAGTTCATCAACGAATGGATAAAAAGCAAGTCCAGGGAATAGTTGCAAAGATCACCAGGACAAAGACAAGCAAATAAGTTTTTTAAGGTAGAACCTTCAATTTACTAGAGACCTGCTGGGTAAAGGTAGGAATAACTATCAAAACGATACTAGGTCTGAAACTCCAGTTCATGTGCTCTGCTACTGCGAGGGGCTAGACAAGGACAAGGTATCTAGAACTGTGCATAGATAACTCTACAGAGTATAACTATATTAAGGAGCCGCTCTCAATGACGTTAAGTCTCATAAAGAGGGCAAAGTTAGAGGGCACCTTCTAGGATTTACGGTGAAAGACGACCGTGGGACCACTCCAAACCTAATCTAATCTAATCTAATGAGAACATTTCAGCAATGAAACAAATAAAAAAATATTTTGCGATCACGTGAAAGTCTAACCGTAGATATGCTAAAACACAACTTAAAACAAACCTTGTTTACTCAAAACATGGTCCTGACTCATATTTTTTGCAGACGACAATGCAAACGTGGTACTCAGCACTGGCAAACAATGCCGAACTATATTAAATGAGATCTTAATACTAAAACTGGATTAATTGGAGGATATGTAGTTCCAATAAGAAGGTATTATTGTCCAAACAGCGTACGACACCATAGAGATTTTGGGAAACCTTTTCACACCCATTTGTTGGAGGTTACTTAAAAGGACTGGTCTATGTAAACCAGTCGCAGGTCCCCAATGAATCGACAAACTAACGTCGAAATTTTGGGATTTTGGATTATAAAAGAGCAAAATCAAATGATTAATGAGGACATGTGGGTTTCCAGCCACAAAAGGACGTGAAAGAATATGTGGCAGCAGACGATGTAGCCAGACAAGGTTCGTCAAGGTCATTCGTCGGGGCTGGCCCATCTTTCGGCACCACCAAATCAAAAGTCAGAAAGTTCATCAACGAATGGATAAAAAGCAAGTCCAGGGAATGGTTGCAAAGATCACCAGGACAAAGACAAGCAAATAAGTTTTTTAAGGTAGAAACTTCAATTTACTAGAGACCTGCTGGGTAAAGGTAGGAATAACTATCAAAACGATACTAGGTCTGAAACTCCAGTTCATGTGCTCTGCTACTGCGAGGGGCTAGACAAGGACAAGGTATCTAGAACTGTGCATAGATAACTCTACAGAGTATAACTATATTAAGGAGCCGCCCTCAATGACGTTAAGTCTCATAAAGAGGGCAAAGTTAGAGGGCACCTTCTAGGATTTACGGTGAAAGACGACCGTGGGACCACTCCAAACCTAATCTAATCTAATCTAATGAGAACATTTCAGCAATGAAACAAATAAAAAAATATATTGCGATCACGTGAAAGTCTAACCGTAGATAGTTATGCTAAAACACAACCTCAGATGAAAAAATAAAACGAAATAAAAACGGATATTACCATTTTCTGTTGACTTTTAATATTTAATTTTATTAGTTTAAAACATTTTATGAATGTTTAATAAAAATAAAATTGACTTTTTAATCACCAAAACATTGAACAAAAATACGCTAAAAAAATTGAAATAGGTACTACACCAAAATAGTGACCAAAACTTTGAATCAACCCCAAAGTTTGAAAACCGGAAATCTATTATAATAAATAATAAATATTTTTTACTAAAATGTTTTGTTTATATGAATGAACCCCCATAAGAGAATTTAAAAAAAAATTGAATTGTGATGATTTTAATTGCAAGATAATTCATATTTTATTGAATCATTTACAAATAAATGGAAAACTGTTCAGTTATCACAAAAGCAAATCTTGCGAAGATTTTAAAAGTATAAAAGTATATTTTGTTAGGTAACTCTATACTTGTTTTAAAAGAAGCTGAAATGGTCAGTACAAAATTACCTTTAAAATGATGTCTTATACGTGACCCACGTTGGTATTTAAGAAAATAAAATAAAAAATGGTTTAACATTTTGATTTAATAATGCGTAGCAACTATCTTATTTTAAACAAAATTATAAAATTTTTGTATTATTTCAAGTTTTGTAAAAGAATTGACAGGTCATAAATAACTAAATATTAAAGCCTCACTATCAAAACTGTTTCACTATGAAACTTTTCAAAGTTTTAGAAGCAAAAGTCTTACCTTACAATCGTTAAAGCATTTTCAACGCTTTATTGTTTTTAATATTATTATACGTGAAAATTTGGGGCAAACAAAATTAAATTTCATTCAAATTGGCAAATTCACATTGGAGCACTTTCGACCTACTATATTCTTGCATTGATTTGCATTTGAAAATTGCATCAACGTGATTGGTATATCCACATTTACTGTTAGGCAACAATTCTCGTTTGTTATTTAATTAAAATCGATTTCAACTGAATAAGCACTAGTTTTATAATTAACAATTTCTAGAAACGTCAGTTAAACGTATCCTTTGTACTGGTTGCTCTCTTATGGACGTTGAATAAATAGCTAATGCACATTTTATTTTATTTCTATCACTTTGTTTTAAAACTCACTATACCTATTTTTAATCTATTTTTATAAAAAAAAATACACCACTAAAGTTTAAGATAAAATTTCACTCAGATATTTTCTTTGAGTTTTAATTTTCTTTTTATATTACACTGAATTGTGTATTTATTTCGATAAATACACAAAAGATTATAATTTAAATATTGAAATAAAAACTGTAGCACAATATTCCTTGAAAATACCCTTCGAAATATAATACAAAGCTTATCCAAACGCTTCTACGTCTGTGGAATCTCAAACTGGCGCTAAATTATTCGTGGGACTGGATATTATCCTCTTAAATCTTTTCAGCAGCCACATCTACATAACTCGCGTTTAACAGAACGAAACTTAATACACCACATACAAGCGATAATGAAAGGGGGTGTGTTGTGTGGTGATAGGCGTCTACAGAAGCATCATGTGTTGGTACAATATGCACGGGGCAAGCTGATGTTACATAGACCACAGATCATAACAAACGTGCTAATATTCGAATAAGGTTGTTGACAACAAAGAAAAATGGTTGCCCTCCTTTTACATAAACAAAAAAAA
>SMLS01046036.1:0-11868 GCA_004785975.1 Popillia japonica | reverse complement strand
AAGAGGCGGTGGATTGATTTCTTCTACAAAATTAATATCATCATCAGAAATTTCAGTTAGTAGCATCGTCGCGTTTTCAGTTTCTTCGTCTGTTGAATCTTCCTCCACTACTCTTCTTTTTACAATTTTCCTCTGAACAGTTTTCTTTCCTTCTCTTTCTGTTTAGCTTCTAGGGCAATCTTTTCTGGGGTGTCTGTGGCGATAATACTTTTAGCTTTTTCCCTCTTCTTTCGCTTGTTTATTCGTTTTTCAGCTTTTGGGTATCCTTTGAATTCTTGTGGACTTATACTAAGTTCCTTTGCTATGTTCTGTTTGGTGGTTCTGTTATTTGGTGTTAAAGAATTTTTATCCGAGTTAACATTTTCTTCAGTGCACCTTGACGTTGATGGTTCGTTTGGATCTGTAACTAATGTGGATTGTACATTATTTTGATTAGCATTTCTATCGTTGCGCTACTAAATGCAAAGTCATCATCGGTAAATATAGATGTATCGATGGGTAAATCTCAGTTTTTCGAAATCCGGATTTTATATTTACGGGGGTCATCGATTTTTCAAATACATAATTAACACATCGAGCGATATCAAAAATAGTAACTGGTATTCCAGGGTGATCTAAAAGCCGGAGACATCTAACGGTTGCAGTTTGTTGGGGGTGTCCGGTGGTAAGGTTAAAATGATCATCCCGTTTTCCTTAGCCAGAGTTATCCCTTCTATCGTTAAGTGACTCTCATGGTTGTCTAATATTAGGAGTGAAGGATTATCTTTTGTACTGGACGTATGTTTATATAGTGCTTTACAACGCTTGGAAATAATTCGCGAGTCATCCATCCAGAATCGGTAACCAATCCCAAAGTACCATGAGATGTTCCATCAGTCATTCGAGGATTAAACTTTTTCGTGGAAAAACCATGACTGGTGGTATGCTATTCTCTGATGCTGATATAATACAACAAGTAGTTACCACTAAACCTCTTTAGCACTTGTACAGGAAGAGACCTGCTTGATTCCTCTCTGGGCTATATTTTTTTTTGGTCTTTGAACAGTTGTGGTAGTAGTTTCGTCCAGTTATACATTGTTGTACTGCCCATACTTTTCAAAAACTTTTCCAAATTATTGAAAAAAAGACCAACGTTATGTTTATTACCCCATTAACCGCATATTAAAAAAAATAAAAAATTGATTTTTTTTGTTAAACTAACTAACGAGGGTAAAATAAGGCCACTCACAAAATTTTATTGATATATTTACACAGTAACATATAAAAAAATGCTGTTGCGAAAACGCAACGTTGGCGGTATACATAGTCTTTTTTACTGTCGGTGGTACTGATTAAAACATTTGGTATGTAGATGTACGTTACACTTGATACACATAAAAACTGTAGTACTATGGCAAATTCGGCATCTTCTTTGTTCTGTACCAGATTTTCAATTACGTTTCCTACATTGTCGTAACGGGCATCAAAAGTTGACGTGGATGAGTGTCCTAGTAAAACATTGATGGATTTTCATTTTTCAATAAATACATAACTACATTACTACGAAAGTTTAGTTGTGTCATTTTGGACTGATTACAAAGTCTATGTAATTTCCATGCATTTACCAATGCCCACCTTATTAGGTTCATAAATAGTGACCACCACCACTTCTTACCTCTTATTCGAATTCTATAATTTGCTATTGCATCATGCAAGTCGACTCCCCCCATGTGGCTATTATATTTTTCAATTATGTTGGTTGTTTTACTTGTACTTCCCTCTTTTCTATACGGCTATATCGTTTAATATTTCCAATTGGCTCTACTTCTTCTATATTAAACGCTACGGTAATAACGCACCATTCTGATTGAAGAATTTTTGTAATATGCAGCATCAAACCATCTTCGATATCTTTTAGCGATTTGCTTTGTCGTTTCCAATAAACATTTGGCGGTTCTATTTTCTCGTATCGTACCTGTTGCATAAAACCCTTTTTCATCCAGTAATGAAAGCAGAGAAGAGCTCGTAAAAAAATTATCAAAACATACTTTATGATTATTTGCAGGTTTTACTACCTGCAACAAATCAATAACCGTCTGAGCTCGTAAACCTAGTTGTGGATTTTCTTACAATTTTTCACCGTAAGGAAAGCATTTATATAGGTATCCGGCAGAAGACAACAAGAAACATCTTTGCCGAATGTCTTCCAAAGTAGGGGACCATTTGTTCATCTATTGCTAAATTATGTGAAAAAATTCCAAATTGTAAAAAATCGCTCATTCAATAGGTCGAATAAAGGCCGTACTTTCGCAAATTTATCTTCTTTTTGTAAATTTGTATTATCTCACAAATGAATACCAATGGCACTCCTTTGTCCTCATCTAGAGACCAGTATAAATCCATTTGTGGCAAACAATGGTACCCTGACAAAGTTACAATACCTAAACATTTACGTGTCTTCCTCGTCTGTTAATTCATCGACATTAGGCGGAATTATTACGATATCTGTATCATCAATGTCAGACATATTTTCAATTATCTCTTCCAAATCTTTATAATTTAGGGCTCTTTTTTGCTCATAATCGCTTCTAAATGCCTAAAAAATACAATCAAAAACGTATTTATTATGAAATTATGAAAATAAATGCATATCATATTTTCTAACAACATAACCTCACTGAATACATAATTGAAAATTCAAAATCACATATTACACACCAGTATATTTATAGAACAATGAACCGCCAGTAGGTATCAAGGGCTGCGTTCATGAAATATACCCGGTGTAAAGTAGAGTTAGAGTTAAATTACTTCGAGTACATCTATGAAAATACCCAGAGTATACAATTTGATGAACGTTTCCGAGTTAAACTTAGGGTCACCTAAAATATATTGATGTCAGTTGTCTTTACGTTTTGGCTAGAAATATGTCAGGTAAAAAAGAAACAACAATTATTATATGTGCGGTGGTATCGTTAACTAAAGAGCTAAATATTCTCATCAAAGTAAGTAGCAGCATTATTTTAATGCAAATATTCATATGTACAATTTATATGATATTGGTTATTAGGATAAGCTGGAAGAAAGCGACTATGAAGCTTCGACTAATTATAGTTTGATACTACAGCTACAGAAAAGTGATAAACCGCCTCGAGTAACAAATTACGTGGAAAGCGTTGTTTCAAGTTTTACAGGCGATCAATTTCAAAGTAATTTTAGAATGTCGTATGAAGCATATATCCATCTCTTACGCTTAATATCTCCTCAATTAATAAGAAGAGAATCTGGACCACATAACATACCTGCTGGAAAACAACTATTAGCTGTAATATGGATCTTGTCTACACCAGATTCTTAGAGGTAAGAGTATACCTGTATATGATGTATTGTACATACATACAGTGTGGTCATAAAGTTTGGAACCAAGCTTATAACCGCATTATTTTACATTTTTAGAAAAAACGCTCGGAGAGGTAAATGTTCTTTTTTAAAACGCCATCTTTTGACATACAATTTTTTTCTATGACGTCATTGGTTTTTAGAGTGATGACGTTATCAACCCTTTTTTTAAATGGAAACCATATTATTTTTTTATCGTTTTTGGTAGATCTCGATATCCTCCAAATAGTGATATAAAACAATTGGTATGTTGCATCACAATTTTTTTTAAATAATATAAATTTAGAAAAAAATAAGAAAATTTTATTTTTGTACAAAATTAAAATTAAATTTAAAAAAATATATCTGAACTTAAATTTGTTGTTAACGTAAATTTTCAAAATGGACCCCAAAATGGACACTGTACTAGCCGAGTGTAAACACTTCGTATACTCGCCTCAATTATGTCCGGGGATATTTGTGTAATTTCTACGCGAATTCGTTGTTTTAAATCGTCTAAATTGTTCGGTTTGTTAAAATACACTTTCGATTTCAAATAACCCCACAAAAAAAGTCTAAGGGACTCAGGTCAGGAGAACGAGGTGGCCATTCTATTGCGCCTCTCCGTCCAATCCATTTATTAGAAAATATTTCGTCAAGATAGTGGCGAACCTCTACACCATAATGGGGAGGTGCCCCATCTTGTTGAAACCAAAGATTTGGATGGGGTACATCACCATCCTCGTGATTTGGGAAAATAACAGCGAGCGCTGGAACCAGTTCAAATCTTACAAATTCTAAATATTGCACAGCAGTCAAATTTCCTTCAAAAAAATATGGTCCTAAAATGCGTCGTGCAATCATTCCAACCCATACGTTAACTTTTCCTTTGTGCTGAGTATGGCACGCTTGAGTCCAATGAGGATTGGTCTGCGACCAATATCTGCAATTATGGCAGTGAACAGATCCATTTAGGCAGAACGTAGCTTCATCAGAGAGGACGATGTTTTCCAAGAAATTTGCATATTGGACACAACGTAACATTACGTCTTCACAGAACTACAGTCGACGATCTTCGTTATCCTCATGTAATTCCTGTACAAGTTGAACTTTGTAAGGATGATAATGTTCTTTTTTAAATAAGTTGACGACAAATGAGGGAGCCACCTGATGTCTGGTGGAACATGATGCCTTACTTCTGCTTCTAGAAGCACATTTAATTTTACATCTTCTCCTACTTGAGGTCCACCTTGCTGTGGTCGATCTTTTACGGATCCAGTTTCGGTAAACTTTCCAACTAGTTTTGTCACCGTACACCTTGGAGGTCTATCAGGATGTTCATGGTTAAACAATTCGCATGCTTCTGCATGTTTTCTTTGTCTGTCCCCATACCCAACCATAATTAAAATTTCGATTCTTAAAGCGAGGAATGCTAGTTAGTAAGACAGCTAATGATGGGTACTGTTCTCGAATACGGTGGGAAACTGCATTTAGTGGAGAAAATATATCAATTTTTGATAAGATGAAATTATCAAAATCATATCGTCTTCTAATCTGTTCACAGAGAATGCTATAAAATAGCTGACATCTTTCATAGAAGTTATCTAATAAATCAATCCTTTCTCTAATTTCAGCCTTTTTAATTTCATTAATAACATGAACTCCAAGATATGTTTGATGTTTTGGCAAAAACCAAGTTCTGTTTTCAGGCTCAATAGGCGATAGCTTATTTTGTACCACATATCGTCTTTTCATATAACAAAGCAGTAATTCTCGATATGTATCGGACATAGCATTACGTACAGTACAAATTACTGCTTTATCGGTCTGAAAATACTGATTTAGGGACACTATTTTGGGTAAAACATGACTGAGAAATAAGAAGTATAACTTCATAAATGGATCATTCAGACCTCTATGAATTTCTTCTGCAGCTAGCAAGCGTTCGTCTAACCACTTTGCGTTGAAAAAAACTTGCAATGCATACCATTGCTCCAAGATACGCTTTCCCACTGAAGCAACTGAATGCCACCGTGTCTGGGATGGGTGTAGAATTTTATGAACTTCCACATTCACAAACATTTGAAATCATTTTAACTGATTTTGTCGTTTACTGCTGGCATGTAAAGGAAGCACATATTTGTACATGTTTTAAATGTTTTCCAGGATAATAATTCACCTTGAAGAAGTTGTATATGTTTCTAGCAAAATCTTGTACTGATCTCGGTAAAGATTTACACGCTTTGCTGCTGCACAAATGAAGAGAATGACGGATGTATTTCATCACAAAAATTCCAGGGCACAATTCTTTTAACCTAGAAGAAACAGAGTTGTGCTGTCCCATCATGACATTACAACCATCTGAAGCAAATCCGATTATATTATGTGTAGGAATTTTATGTTTGTAGAAAGTATCCATGATTTTGTTGAATAGAGATTCTGTCGTACCTTCAGTTTTCGTTCTCTTCATCAATACAAATTACCTCCCATAACATCTTTGTCAAAATATCTTATAACTATGCAAGCAGACAACTCCTATATCCATAGATTCATCCGTTAAATTTTACTGTTTTTATTAAATTCGCCAAGTCAGATTTATGGCTTGGAGCAATTACATTTGTTATAATTGCTTTACTTTTAGTTCTCTGTACTGCTAAACTTTTTGTTATTTTTGAATCCGGAAACATTTTTGAAAGAAGGGGGCACAGGTGGTCCACAGTTATAAAAGAGATATTATGTTCGGCAAGAAATCCACATAGCTTAATTTCTTCTTCTTTAACATTTTCATTATCAAGTTTTTGTGCAGCATTAGTAGTTCATGATATGCAAGTGATATTAGCAAAGTTAAAAGTTTTATTATTAAAAATATAGGAATTAGAATTAAAATTATTACAAATATTTATAACCTATTTTTTTTTATATTATTATTACCAGTAATAAAAGAACTATTTTCAATAATGTGAAAGATCTTGCGGAATGGCCAGCTTCATTCTTGTGATTATGGTGAACCGAGTAGCCATAATTTGAAGAACAGAGTGGAGACGCCGAACCAATAGTTTCTTGAAACACATATGAGGGGGTAAATTTAATTTAATAAAATTTAACAAATACATTCTTAAAATTGTAAATTCAATTTGGGGAATTGTGCTGGATTAAAAAGATAATGACATTTGGACGTTGTCAGCCTGAAATTTCATAAATTTAAAAAAAATGGGTTGTCATGAGAATAAAAAAAAAGGGAGAATAGAAAAGTCATGTGTCACGAGGGTTGAAAAAAATATAGTGATAAGAGAGTTCAGTTTAAAAAAAAACCTGTAAACAATAAAAGAAGAATTTAGCAGTCCAAGAAGGTGAAGGTGAGGAACCTGTGAATAATCCAAGAACAATTTATCAGCGCAAGAAGTATATGTGAGGACCCAAGCCCTACATTAAAATATATGTACACAAAGTTAAATAAAGATATAGTTACAATATATATACATCTTTCTACCAGTATCATGCCACTTGAAAATTAATACCATCCTATCCATGCTTAAATAACAAGGATAGAAAAATAGTTACAATTTATCTCGCTTTACTATATACTCTGTTCACATTGAGGAAGTATATACAGTGGAAATATCTCAAAACTAAAAACATGTATATGCCATTACTTTTCCATATAAATAGTATATTGCTGAACCATATCTTTTTTGTATCAAAGTGGAGCCTAAATACATATACATAAAGATGCGAATTAGTTTTGTATTATGAGCCAGTGCAGTGTTGCCGAATATCATTATGGTTTTTCCGAGAAATAATTCTGCCGACTAGCGTTTTGCTACATAGTTATACATTAAAAATAGTCTAATACCGGTATTTAACCCATCAGTGCCTTGGGCTGTTTATTAAATACCAATGACAATGGTACTTTCAGTTTTAGAGGAGAGAGATAAGAAAATAACATATAATAAAATATTTGAACGAATTGTGTTGGAAATTTTAATAATAAAAAGTAAAAAAGTTTACAAACTGGTTTAAATTAAATTCAATTTACAAGTATAAATGCGCCCTTTAAATAAATCTGGATGGCGTTTCACAAAATCTTCTATTTCTAGTCGTTTTGGTGGTTGTTTATTCTTAATATGGATTTTAAAGTAACTAGCAATTATTTTTTTTTGTTGAAAGGACCATGATTGTCTTGGAATTGATTGTTTACTGCTACTGTTTTGTGAGTTGTTTACATACGAAACTAAATTGCTAGTTGCTAGTTGTATTTTAGATAATAACAAGTCTTTTGATTCGGATGAAATACGATCTAAAAATATATCAGTACCTGTTGAAAATATTACATATCTTATTAAAAGTACAATTTTAATAAGATACAAGTAGAACACTAGATCACTAAATAAAACAAGTTTTAATATCGCCTAGATAATGACAGCATTGCTGTCGAAACGCGTTCGCAATTATCCAAGTGTTCGGTGTCCTGTGGGTGATAGTGATCTACTGTTCTACTTCGACACCAAGATATCCAGTAAATATTTGTGAAAATACTAGTATTAACTTGTAATCAGATTTGTAATGGTTCCAAACTATTTCAACAAACATTGGAAGAAAGGGTTAGTGGGCAATCAGAACTGAAGTGGGCAATCAGTACTGAATAGCTTACCTCTATCTGAAATGAGTAATACAAAGATTAACCTTGAGCAGCTGGAAGATTGTGAACAGTTATCTCTTAATGCCAGTACTAATGTAACATATCGTTTGATTTTGTGTGACGTAGAGGTCTTCTTTTGTGTTAATACTGGTATCTTATTAAAAGTACAATAAGTATTTTCAACAGGCACTAATATACTTTTAGATCGTATTTTATCCGAAACAAAAGACTTGATATTATCTAAACTATTTTCCGAACACGGTATGATATCTATTCTGGACGAATGATTTTGTTTGCAACTCACTGTTTCCCCTGTAGTTTGTTCTAATTCGGTAAAGTCATCATAGTCAAATTTATTCTCTTTTGCCTGACAGTTGAGCTCCAAATTGGTTGGTACGTTAAAGTTTAAAGATGAGTATTTGTCTTTATGATATGATAACGTAGCATCGTTAAAGCATTTTTTAGGTTGAAGTTTTACATATTTAGATTTATTATTTAAAATATAATCCTCGCATTTTATTTCGACTAACCCTTCATTTAATAGCTTTGTCCGTTTGTCGTAACTGGAGTGGTTTTAGAGTCCTCTAGGATCGAAGTCACATGATTACGGCAGTAAATTTGAACTGTACAGAACTGCACTAAATAGTGAAAATTGTGTTGTTTTTCAAGATGGACGATTTACATCTAGCTATCTTAATTTGTCTTGAGGACGAGGAATCATCAGAAGAGGAAACTCGCAGACAAGAATCTGATATACACAGGACACGAGAGACGGAGGGTGCCTACGAAATTCTGGTACCAAATGACACAAAATTCAAAGAATATTTTCGTTTATCTCCAGAATTGTTCCTTTACGTTTTAAACTTCATAAAGGAAGATATTATTTCTAGACTAAGCAATCGAATAAATAAACCGATTTCTCCAGAACAAAAACTTTGTATTTTTCTATGGTAAGAACTAATAACAGAATGACTCAATGAAATTCTAATATTAACCTATTCGGGTAAAATTATAATCCGTGTTTTCGTCAGTTGACGTAAATGGTCCCGGAGACGGAAAATAATAAATATTCCTGTTGGTCTGATTGTAAAATGCTAATTCTGCATTCCCAATTAAAGTTCCAACTTCTAACCGGAGCCTAATCTGTTCTTGTGGAGGTAGTTTTTTAACGATCTTATCTATTGATGCGAAAAATAAATCCGCATCTCGTCTTGGGGTTCTGGTACGTGGTGGGATCTACGAGCAATGTCTTGTACAGTTGGAGTCGAGCCTCGGATGTGGAACTTGATTTTCGTTTCTTAGCCACGCGCAACGTGGTCATTTGTGGAGTGGAACTGACGATAGTGGAAGTACTGGCTATTAAATAAAATGCAGTTCAATCGTCATTATCTTCAATGTCCGAAAAATTATCCCGATGTTCAATATCTTCCAGTGGTTTATTATTGGTATCTGGTAGAATTTGTTGGCAAGCACCAATATCTTCATAAAACATTAAGAGAGCTGGCGGAATAAACTGCAAAAGCTGGGAAATATTTGCAATTTTTTTCTGATTAGTGGATGGAATAGGTTTACTATACTTTTATTTCAAATCTCTGGAATGTAAATTGACTTCTTCAGACCTTTCTTCCCAATATTAACTGCTTTAAACTCTTCATTTATAAGATGTTTGATGTACATTATGTTAGGTTGTTCAGATAAAAATTTGAGACTTGATATTCTGGAAACGTTCTTTTTCTTTGTTATTTGTATAGCTTTTTTAGTAATTTCGCTTGGAGCTCTTTGAAAGAAAAAAAAATCAGATTGCTTCAATACATTCACCTCAAAGCAATTTTTCCTTTTACATTTTCTCACTGCTTCACTAGTCGTCTGGAGTATATACTTGTTTCATTCGATGACGTTTATATTTTTCAATGACTGCGAAATCACGGTCACATGGTAATCTCGTATGTTCTACTACCAAGTATTTGTGCTCAATAGCCTTCCTGCCTCAAATGCCTTCTAAAGGAAGTTGTTGCCATAAACAAATTAGAGACCAATTTTTGTTGTGGCCACTGCAGTTATCTGTATACACAATAAGCTTATCAGCAATCGGCCTATTAGTTTTAAAATGTTTATATAAAATGCTGGCTACTTCGTCGCTACCTCGCTTAGCACTATTTTCTGGCCACATGTACATGTAGGCCTTGCCACTAACACAGTCATGAATGCCGAAGTTGTAAACCCATGCTTTTCTCAAATAGAACGCTGCTCCCTCTGTTAAATTTGGCACTGGCATAGCCTGTTGCAGGTCAAAGCTAATAGCCATTGAATATCCTATAGCCTTGGCCTCTTCTGTATCCTGTTTCATTAGATCCTGCATGGCTTGGGCACGTCTCTGGTGTAATTGCAATTCAATTTTTTTGCAATTTCTATATCAGCTTCATTACTAATTTTTATAATCTTTGAATCGCATTCTTTACAGGTATCGCTCTTAGGTAATTTAAAACCGATATTATACTCGGTGCAGAATATTCGCCTATATTTATCTTGGGTTACTGCCACAAAATTATTTTGGCGGCGCCAGTCCAGAATAATCATGATATAAACTGGAAATAGAGAGATCTGAATCAAGGTAGACTTTTCTTGGTTTTTTTTTGCCTGCTATAATGACTTGTGTATTTGGGCATTAAAGCAATATGCTTTCAGACATTTTCACAGTGTTCTTCCGGTACCTTCTTCATGATGTCATGCCTTTCTCTTTGTTCTGATTTTGCAGTAGAAATACCTAAAACGCAGAAGTTACTTTAAGTCTGTTTTATCAGAAAAATATCACATGTTTTGCCGATTAAGGCATCATCTGGTGTGGATCAACATATTAAAATCCCCATTATTACAAAAAATTATATGAAAAGAACCATCTGCTTTATGTTGGTCAACCAGCTTTTCAATACGTTTTTTTTGAAATAGCGGCTCCCTTTTTTGCAAATTTTAACTTCATGTCCATTTACTTTGACCCTATAATGAACCGATATATTTCAGGATGAATTAACTCTTGGTTTTCTTGGGTAACTTCGCTTTTTTGGAATAACCTTCATACTTGAGAACAAGTAAATATTTTTTTGTTGTAATCACCCAGGTTCTAAAAGGCATGAAATATGTCACTTTCCTTGCCTTCCAAAAGCTGTCTACATTGTTTTCTGCAACCGGAAGGTGCACCTAATTTTGTTGGCTCGTGCTTTTCCTTTTGTATTCACATAGCCGTGACCTAGATTTCTTTTAGTCTTGGTCTTAATTTTTTTATGTCGTTGGATATTTTTGTGTCTCCATCTAGACGACGTCTTCTTTTCGGGAGTAGGCAAGAAACCTCGAGAAGTCTGGGGAATATTGGGATCCTCATTTTCCTAAAGTAAGATATGTTTTATTAAAAGGGGATAAGCCACAAAAAAACTCACAGAATGATTCTAATATTTTGGGTTTAAAAATCAGAACATAAGGTGACAAGCCACACATTTTACAAACTTACCGTTCTCGAGTCTATACCTTCCGAATCACTGCTACTTCCGGACACTGTATAGTCTTTATCATGTTCACTTTCATTTAAGAACGGATCTGGGTTACTGTCTTCAGAATGAAGCTCAGAAAAGTCTATTTTCTGAAAATGTTCCGCCGCCATGTTGATTACTACTGTGGCTTGTCCCCTTTGGATGCAATTTAAAAGTAATTGTGTCAAAACTGGACTTTCTACAGCGGCGCCATCTATGAGGTAATACCTGAAGTTTCCTTTTTGGGATATTATAATGGTCTTACAGATTTCGTTTTAGTAGGAATTAAAGCCCAATTAGCTTTGAAATTTCCTAATGTGTTTTCTTCTAATGTAGGTCATTTTACTGGAG
>SMLS01046031.1:0-21208 GCA_004785975.1 Popillia japonica | reverse complement strand
TTTTTTTCCGGTGTATCGGTTAGTATTCTACACCTACCTGGTTTCCTGCCGCCACGTTTGGAAGTCTTCCTAGCATCTGCTTTTGGAAAAGGTCTAATCTGCTCAGGACTCACTAATTCAGAAACAGCGGATATATTTGAATGAACTGTAGAAAGCTCATTTCGATATAAAGTTCCTGAAGTAGTAGCTCGTGCATCGGCAATTGAAGGCTCACCTACGTGTGATTGTGGTGGAGTAGAAGAGTCAATACAAGATGATTCCATAAGTGGCCTATCCGTTACATAAGAACTCAAATATTCGTGCTCACCAAAAATATTTCTGTTCAACGGATAAATGCCAGCTACTTCAAAACCGGACTGAATATTTTGTGAAGTAAAGGCTCTAGGGTAGGCCTTGCCAACACATTCTGCCACATCATAAATAGTCATTGGTTTGGCGGTATTACTAAATAGCCACTCATTGCATGCAGTATTATAATATTTCTTGAAGGGTCCAAATACCGTGCGGTCTAACGGCTGCAATTTGTGGCTTGTATGTGGGGGCAGCGTTAGCATTACGATTCCCATCTCTTTTGCATAGTTTAGACTTTCCACTGAAATATGGCTTTCGTGATTATCTAATACAAGCAATATCTTGTTAGTATCAGTTGCGTGTGAGTGTTGAACTAGGTGACGTAAAAAAACCATAAAAATGTCTGAAGATGACCATCCACTAGGTTTCGCTGTTCCTACACTGCCAGTGGGAGCACCTTTCAGCATATGGTTTTTGAAATGGACTCTAGGGAAAATGAAAACAGGCGGTATAGAATTTCCAATGGCGTTAATAGCTGAAATTAGTGTAATGTTCGTTCCTCTTTCAGCAGATGTAATACTTCCAATTTGCTTAGTTCCTTTAGGAGCTAATATGCGAACCGGATTATGAACTGTTGAGACACCGGTTTCGTCCATATTAAAAATATTTTGTGGTGGAAACTCGAATCTTCGCATTACATCTTCTAACTTATCGAAAAAGAGATTTATTAAATGCTGTGGATCTGGCAATACTTGTGGCTTGTGGCTTACGTAAACTGATGTCGCCATTTCGTTTTAAAAAGTATTTTAGCCAGTCTACACCTGCCATCTTATTCTCTCCCCAACTATCTGGATGAGTTATATTATTCACACTAGCATAGTTATACGCCAACTTTCTAGATTCTATGGTCGATAAACCGTAATGCATACTTGCACTCTGCTTCAAATAGCGAACTAATTCAGTTTCTTGTGCCCTTGTGAATACTTGTTTTACAGCATTGGAAGCAGAATAGATAAATGGGCCAACACAGTCCTTGTTATGTTTTTTCAAATGCCTACACAATGTAGATCTAGACACTTTATATTGAATTGCTGCTTGTCTTAATGACAGTTCTTTGCTGAGAACTCTTTCGGCAGCTGCTACAACATTTTGAGGGTCTGGATTTATCCTTTTTATATTTTCCTTACTTCTAGGCATCTATAATTAAAATAAAAAAAAATATTCCAGCAGATTCGCCAAATGATAATTTGTGGGTACCTTGGGACACGTCCCAAGGTACATTTTTCAATGTGTCCCAAGGTACAAAAACACGCGTTACTCCGTATAAATTCTATTATTGATATTATTTTTAGGCTATGTTGATATAGAAATTAGAAAATAACTTCACAAAAACACCTACTAATTCATAGAATTAACAGAAATAACTTGATATACGTACTTTGATTTATATGTAGATGGATGCTGGCAGATAATATTTTACTATATCATATGAAATGTAAACTATAACCTACAATATTCAATCTCACGACTATAAACTAACCATAGTACATGTACTGTCATCTATGACACTATAACACTTACTATTCGTGATGTGAGCGCTTTAATTTGAATTTTAGCTTCGATACATAACTGTCTCAAGGTACACTGTGTCCCAAGGTATCCACATCTCCCCTACATTAAAAAAAGAAAAAAACGCGGTCAATTTTAGAACAGATACCTATAGAAAATTGAATTATTATTTATAACAATTTAATCACTTAATCACCCCTGAATTTTATAAAATTAAGCTCTTTACCAGGTTTTTTCGCCATGTTTTTCCCTAGTCCTTGAACAGAATTGTTAGAGCTTGACAAAAAATACATTGATATAAGGAGAATTATTATTATGATTATAAATTTACATTTCAAAATATCTTAAATTGTCCACTATATTGTAAACATAATCCTGTACATCACTGAATTTCTTTGTCTGTAGATAATTTTGTTGATATGCATGGCTAGTTATTTATTTATAATTTGACACGAAATAAATGTCAATTTTATTCCACTGACGAAGTTGTAACGAAAACCAGAGTATATTGTAAAGCTTTTGGAATACATTTGATCTTTGTTCGAATTGGAGTGTTATAATTGACCTAAAAAAAGTGGAAAAACTATCAGGAAAATCATATAAAAATAGGAATTTGGGTAGCAGCGTCCAGGCGAAGAATTATTGGACCAAAATTTTTCCATCAAACCATTACAGCTGAACGATACCGTGCGATATTAAACGAATTTATACCACAACTACACGATGACGAGCTACAACAAGGTTTCTTTTAACAAATCCAACTCGGACAATTTTTTAGTGATAGACTGATAAGCAAAAACTCAAGGACTCAAACACAATTCGTCCGAATTGGTACAATGTCAACACTATATACTTATTTTTTTGAGTTTTGAGTTAACATTGCCCACTTAAATAATACAAAGTTAGGAATATTCTTATTCTGGCGGACTTTGTATAGCAACGCTTGTAAAATGTCATAATTGTACAATGCTATCTGTCCAGTGTTAGTTATGTAATACATTGAGAAGTGAGGTTATGCATGTCTGTTCATACATGTTTGTTTTGCTATAGTGTCTTTGTTGTTTTCTTATTAAAAATAAACTCTGAGGAACTATTTAATTCAAAAGCGAGTAGGTAAGTTAAAAACTAATAGCTATCGTATTACAACAAGAGAATATTATACAAAATAACAAAATAATTAAAGAAGTTTTAGACGGTAAGTCGTTAAGTGGAAACATCAACGCACTACAGAAGACTCGCACGTTGTGATTGTAGATGTTTTAAAAGTTGATGAAACAAGTAAATTAATGGGTAAATCAGGCATAAAAAACACCACGTTCACAAAAAAGCTCATATTCAAACTTGACATAGAAGAATTCACAAGTTAGAACATAATTTGAAAGAAAAATATGCGAATTAACAAGAGAGGTGACAAAAGCATTAATAAAAAATTGACAATCTTGTTTAAAAAATGAGTTCATCTCATAAAGTACTGGTTATTAAACTCATGGTTTTTGATGAACTCTTTATTCGGGCTCAGGTAGACTTGAGACAGACAGAATTATTCAGACGGTGAGTACCAATTCATTTTAAATTACCAAGACCTTTTAAGTAAATTAGTAAGTCTCGGTGCATTGAAAACTAAAAGAGCTGCAGAAGCGGTATATCTTTCATGTAAAAATATTTTGTATTTGTGGTGCACCTTCTGTGTTACAATCTGATACTGGATAATGTAATGTCTCAAGGCCCTAGATTTTACAAACAAATACTTAGAACTAGAATAAAATTACCCAACAGCATGCCAATCAATTTAGACAAATTAACACTGTACGGGTGGCGTTGTGGACTCCTGATATTGAACAAGCGTTGCCATACAAAGTTCGCCAGAACAAACATATTTCTAACTTTATATTCTCTAAGTGGGCAATAGGTCTGGGCGAAGTATCGATACATCGTCCAGTTTCGATACCATTCAGGGTATCGATCCTACGATACCTTGGATAACGTTGGTATCGATACTCAAGTATCGATACCTACGATACCGAAGTATCGATACCTACGATATCGAAGTATCGATACCTAAGTATCGATGCCTACGATACCGAAGTATCGATACCTACGATGCCCAAGTATCGATGCCTACGATACCTGGATAAATACATAATTAGGTAGCAAATATACATTATATGCAATAGGTAAACAATAGTACATTATCTTAAAGGTTAACATAAACTAACGTTGACCAGTTAAGGCGAGAAAACTAGCTCGTGAAACTTGTAACAAATTATTTACCAAATTGTATAGGAATTCCGCTGAGATTTCAATATGAGTACCTCAAATTTGATAGCTGTATATTAGAATATACATTGGGTCTATTTTATAACAATCATTCCCATTTTTTTTTGTCGGTGGAAATCCTTTATGGATATCGCATGTACTTAGGTCTATAGCAGATGATAGTGTAGGACTCCCGGTCGTTTGCAATAACTGGTGTGCCCACTAGGGCTGGGTGAAGTATCGATACATCGTCGAGTACTCGATACCATTCCGGGTGTCGATCCTCCGATGCCTTGGATAACGTTGAAATCGATACCTACGATACCAAGGTATCGATTCCAAAGTATCGATACCGCGGACGGAACCGATACATCGGTAAGTATCGATACCTCGATTGGTATCGATACCCGATAACGAAAATGCTAGTATCGCCCAGCCCTAGTGGGCAATGTAATCTCTGTACAAATTAACAGATACCATTTCGGACTTTGTTCGTAACACATACATATGTATGTATGTATAATACCTACATATATTCCAATACCAAGAATGTACTTTGGAGCGATTAGTTTTAATACTTGTGTGTAATAAGAAGTATAGCCCTTTTCACAATCTAAGAAATGCCTGAGGGTTTACATAATTAACATAACGTTCTGTGTCTACTTATTTAAGTAAGGGAATATTACAGTTCGATTAAGAATCAGGTAATAGATAGAAGGACCGTAATAGAAAATGTTGGGGCCTATTACTAACAATAATTGAATATACATATACTGCAATGTTTTCTTTTGAGAAACTTCAAAGGCATTAATGTGAATGATGTAAAGGTCAAATTCATTACGAGTTACACAATATGAACGATTTTATTAGTGACATACATATGTATTCCTTAATTTAAATCTTTTCCAGTATTGTTGCGTAGTCGATAATTATCGTGGTAAATTACCGTTCAGTTTTTTTAGGAAATCAGTCTAAACAAATAGTTTTACCAAAATATAAGTTCAAATCAAGAATTTATAATTCATGTAAGTGATAATGATGCAATGAGTTTTGGAAACTTCGGAGAAGATTAATTTAAAATTCAAATTCAACGAATAGAGCCAATATAATTTCCACTTGTTTTTTTAACTTTCATGTCAATTATTTATATTATTGTTTCATTACATAACGTTGCTATATTTTGGAAATTATCTATCTTAATATTACGTAGGTATGTATTAGCAAATTGTAACCGTGCAAACCAATTTCAAAATTCATCTAACATCATGTTTTAAATAAAAGTGTTTTAGTCCCTTATCTATTTTTGTGTTTACGTTATATTATTGTATGTGTACAACATATCATGTGCTATATGTATGTAATATAGAATTAAAATTACTCGTTAATACTCCTCTGCTTTACATTCCGATATTATAATACGTGTTTGTGTTTCCTATTCCCTCACAGCAGAGTGCCTCATTAAAGTATTTACAAGCCCTGAAGCAATTTTTCTTATAATGCGCAAAGAACTATAAAACATTTATTTACATTTACATATCTGATGAAGAAGATACAGAACATATATAATGACTGAAGAAACCGGTCTGTAATACAAGATTACGACGAAATCAAAATTTAAGATATTAAAAGTTTCACATGGTTCCAGTAAGTAATATGTGCAAACAAATAGCAGACAAACTATGAACGAAATTCAACGAACTCATTTGTCCAAGTAAAATTAACAATTGATAATACTCGTATATGTAATTAGATATGTATATAAACCTGTTCTACAATTAATGTAATACAAAACTTTGAATTATTCACTTATAACAACATTCAATTTAATATATTTGATCAATAGGTTGTAAAACGTACACAAACCCTAATACGATTTATTACTCTCGAATAAACAAGGTTTCTTGGAAAGACCGGTAAGATATTAAATGTATGTTTATTTAATGAGAGGTATTGGTTTTCCCTATGAACGAGCGGTTGTTCTATTAGTTGAATGCTACATTAAAACTATAAATGTATATAGAGATACAAAGCTTAAAATTGGATATGATTTTTGTCAGTTTGCATAAATATTGAAGGAAACAAACGAATACTAATTGATTAAGTAACTACTTGAAAATTAGTCAGTTAGTGGATAACAGACAAAGAAAGATTATAGAGAAGGACATTAAAATATACAGGGTGTCCCAGCTTTTAGTTCACAGGCATTTATCTACGTTCATTGTATAGTTATCAAAAAAATATTCAAATAGAAGTTACTCGATATCATATTATGTCAAAAATGATATATTCTGTTTTTTATTTGCTCGTGACCTTGGAGGAGATTTCAAGGTCAACTTTGATTTTTTAAAAGGAAACATGAATTTTTAATATTGCATGTTGTTTGTTAAAAGATAGCAAGTAACTTTTGTTTGATACATTTTTTAATTTGCCGTTCGAGCACTGAACGCGACTTAACGCACGACATTTATATTAGATTTTTTGATCGAAAAAATATTTAGAAAACTTTACTTAAAAAATATGATTTGATGCAATAGGCAGTAGATTTGGTTCGGTACCACTGCATTTTGACAGCTCGACTGTTTAAAGTGAATCTTTTTATCATGATTTTTCGATAATAAGAATTAAAATAGCGATAAAAATACAGGCGAATTTGTTTTCTCTAACTAAATTAAACAATGTTTTATATCTTTTACATTAAAGTAATTGTGAAATAAGAAAAAATAATAATAATAATCAATAATTATAAGTGTGTAATCCTATAAATGTTCAATTTGGGCTCCACCAAATTCGAATGCGAATTCGATTTTTCAGATTATCGGGGTTTACCGACCGCACTTGATACACTAATTCCTTTAAATAACCCCACATGAAAAAATCAAGAGGCGACAAGTTTGACGCGTTTGCGTTTTGACAAGTTCGCAATATCACTGTACCAACTTAAGTCGCATTAACACGGGCAATTTTTAAACTTGTTTCTTTGGCCTTGTCAACTGCAAACAAAACATTACCTGTCAACTAACGAACCAGTAGATTGATTTTGCGGCCCTAGTGAAGTAAAAATTTTACCGTATACCTGTATTTTTATTGCTATTTTAATTTCTATTATCGAAAAATCATGATAAAAAGATTCACTTTAAACAGTCGAGTTGTCAAAATGCATTGGTACCAAACCAAATCTACTGACTGTTCAAATCATATTTTTTAAATAAAGTTGTCTAAATATTTTCTCGATCCAAAAATCAAAAAAGTGTATCAAACAAAAGTTGTTTGCTAACTTTTGACAAATAACATGTAATATTAAAAATTCATGTTTCCTATTAAAAAATCAAAGTTGACCTTGAAATTTTCTCCGAGGTCACGAGCAAATAAAAAACAGCATATGTCATTTTTGACACAATATGATATCAAGTAACTTCTATTTAAACATGTTTTTGATAATTATACAGTGAACGTAGATAATGCCTGTAAACTAAAAGCTGGGACATCCTGTATAATGGACATATGTATTTCTAGAATAAGGCAGATATGTGGTATAAAACTAATAGTAAGCCAGCAGCACCTTATAAGATCAGCATTAGATGATAATTCCAAGATTTTTTTTTACTAGAATATAGATTTTGCTTAGTTATGGTATTTTTTATAATATAAAAACCGTGTAATTAGAAATTAAGATCAGTTGTAATTACGGAACGTTGTAATACACTCCTGATTGCGGTTCTTATTTTCAAAAACTTAACTGGCGCAGTCAGCAGGATCCAGCGGCCATTACGAAGAGGATTACCAACCCCGAATCGTGAGTGAATTTTAATTCTTTGGGTTCTCGAACCATTATTTCGACAGTAGCCACAACAGTTGCTACGATCAAAATCTCGAAGCGACGCGGTAAAGATAAAATATCATCATCATAATTAAGGACGGTTGCTACGATCAAAATCTCGAAGCGACGCGGTGAAAATAAAATATCATCATAATTAAGGACGGTTGTGACGATCAAAATCTCGACACAAGGTGGTAATTTGGGAATCCAATCGATCAAAATCCGGGTAGGACAGAACAACTACCATATTTAAGAAACAAGAAGGAAAGAAAAACAACAAACAATTAAAGAAGAAAACCAATGATCACTCTACTGCTTACAATCCTGTAAGTAAATCAAAATTTTGTCATTTGATAGTTTAGTAACGGCAATAGAGAACAATAAACATGATCAACACTCACCCGTATACGCGAAGTTCAAACCCGCAAGCTGAAATTTCCACAATTCCAATATTTTCTGGCGACGCCAATGTGTTACGCTTATTTGTCGACGCTTGCACTGACCTAGTAACGACATATGCCGATAGAACAAATCCTAACATCCCCATCAACACATATCTAGCCAAAATTATAAAATCTCGACTAGGAGGCAAAGCACAAGCATTAATAGGATCACGGAAACTCAAAACTTGGACAGATATTAAACAGTTGCTGCAAACAACCTATTTCAGATCGAAGATCAGAAGATTGTCTATTAAACGATTTAATGTCTGAAAACCCAAAGAAAGGCGAAAATCCCTATACATTTGGACAACGAATTAAAGATACTGTCATTAACAAAAATGCAAATGGATACCGGCGAAGAATTAATTCCGCACAAAAACACCCTGTATGAAAATGCAGCTCTTCAAACGTATAAACGAGGATTAATGCGTCATGGAAGATTAGGCGAAATGACTTACCTAAAAGATCCTGACACATTGGAAGCAGCAATGACCGACGTTCCGAAATACTAAAACTGGCAATATCGATGTGGAATTTCGACAGCACCACAACATGTACACAAACCACTACAACAATACAAGATATCCTAATCGCAATGTTCCCAATCATAAAACATTTCAGCGACTTAACCAACATCTAAGAGAGACTGTTGAGTGATTCCCAGTTAATAAGGTAACATTATTGACTTTCTTTAATAATTTTTAACAACTTTGGGGAAAACAAGTATGTACTGATGCTCGTGTGAGAAGAACGGTACGTACGGTGCAACTGGAGGAAAATATTTTGGATACTATAGTTGATACTCCTTCAATAAGCACTCGAACATTAGCCGCGCAGCTTCATACGACAAAAACCATAATTAATGAAGTACTTAAAGAACAGTTGTTAAACCCCTATCATCTGCAAAAAGCGCATCAACTACTTCCTGGAGACTTCCTAGTATAATCCATTTCGCAAACTGGCTGTTAGATCAGCAACGAACAAACCGAAATTTCATTAACACTATTCTTTTTACCGATGAGGCAGGGTTTACCAATATGGTATTTTCAATTTACATAACTCGCATGTATGGGCTGATGAAAACCTTCACGCCACTGTTGTTCATCATTATCAACATCAGTTCCAATCAATTAATGTTTGGGCAGGAATAATTGGCAATTTTTTGATAGAACCATGTGTATTGCCACCACGATTGAATGGTGAACTTTATTTACAGTTCCTTCAGAACGCTTTTCGCGATTCAATAGAACATTTGCCACTTGAAACCCACCAGCGCATGTATTTTATACATCATGGAGCCCAACCTCATTTTGCGTTGCTGTACGGGAGCACCTAAATAGCGTCTATCCAAACCGTTGGATAGGCAGAGGAGGTCCCATTACCTGGCCTCCACGGTCTCCCGACCTAACGCCAATGGATCTTTACCTGTGGGGTCATATCAAAACTTTGGTGTATTCCTCTCCCGTTGATACCAGGGAGGAACTTTTACAGAGAATTACATTTCATTGTGATGTGATAAGAAACATTGCTGGGTTGTTGTGGCGAGTACAGCAGTCCTCTCTTCGTCGTGCCCGCGAGTGTATCGGAGTTCACGGAGTCCACGTTGAACCCTTTTATGAAGTTTTTAATTGATTAACTATCTCTAATTAGCGTATTTAGTTTCAATTTTTGGAAGCTTTAGTGAATTCAAGATTAAAAATAATTTAGTGTTTGATTTTCGTGACATTATTTTTAGGTTGTTTTTTAATAATTTCAAGAAAAAAATGGGTTACATTTTCTAAAAATAATTTTTGTTAAGGTGCCTTTCAGGTACAAAACTGCATTTTTAAAAATCTTTGTAATTTTGTCGGATTAAATAACCTAAACTAAAACTTTTCTGTTCCTTGAATGACTTTCGCATCAAACTTTGTTGCAGACAAAAAAAAATAGAAATGATGGTTCTTTTTAATAAAAATAAAACATTAATTCCTTTCTTTTTTTTCACGAAAACGGTTCATTTTATCGACACTGAACAAGAGTACCTTTTCTTTAACTTAATGTTCAAGGTATCCAAATTTATTTTTTTTTACTCCTTACCATACAGGGTGTCAAAAATGTAAGCATTAAAATGTACAAGCTAGTACGCCCCTGGTAAACTAAACAAGCTATTTATATTTTAAGGGCAGTAGTTTAAGAGGTCCTTACTACTGTTTACCATATTAAATTTTTATTAAATTATATTAAGTAGTTTAAAAGTTACTCAAGAAAAATTGTTTTCCAGTGGCGTCTTTTAGGAGGCCGTATCTTCCTGCGGAGGGCCGCTACGAAAAAAATTATGGGAACACCAAGAGATTTCCCACATTTTCCAGGATACCCTGTATATGCTTTGTCCATGATTGCATTGTTTAGTACGAAGTTTAGTTACTGTTGTGAACGATCAGCGGATTGGTACTTAATGCTGGTTACGTTTGAAATGTGTCCGTTGTGGTTACAAGTCTTTCAGTAAATATATTTATTTATGTCACAAGGGGCGTAAGTAAGATTTTTCTGTTATCCGAGACAACAAAATTATACATATAAAAGGATGATTTTATTGTAAACTTTGATGGTTGCATATGTATTCTGTATCTGTCAAATTCAATCAGCACAGGCATAATTATGTCAACTATATAAGTAATATGTATATAACATTTTATCTGTGACGGTAAACAAGATGGACATTTTATCCCTCTTGATAGGTAACGAAATGTCACTTTCTATGAAATCAATAGAAAGTGGTAAAGTAATTCCTTTTTTGATCAAATAGCAATGATAGGCCCTAGACGTTACATATATCTTATACATGAATATTTAAAATCTCACATGCATCGGACCATTGTCAATGGCTCTGGGATTGAAATAAAATGTTGACTTTTTAACTCGCAAGTCATCCTAGTCATTATTTTGCGTTTTACCCTTTTATTTTATACCTTGTAACATACTAGAAATATGTTGACATTCTATTGCACATGAAATAATCAGTAATAAATAAGTTTTTTTTGTACCCAACACCCTTAAAGCACGCGCGACATGTTTAAAACTACGACGCTAAGCGGGGTGCTTTTCAACGCAATTGCGTTCGAGATAYCAACATTATGATGCAGGTATAATAAAATAGTATATTATAATACAAGTGTATAAGTAAGCCTTTAAAGGCACTTATACACGCATATTATACGCTATTTTTTATTATACCTGCACTACAATGCGAAAATAACAAAAAGAATAGAAGAATTGGTGCATTTTACAAAGCAGCCTGTGATTCTAATTTTTAATAATGAACATAGAAACGGTTAGCAATTATTGTTGATTGGTTGCTATGACATTATATCAAATTTTTTGAATTTAGAATGGACAGTATGAGCGGAGGGATTTCTTCGGAAGTTAAACGACTAGGTGAGCAAGCCGAATTGAAATTACTTCCACAAACATCAGAAATTGCATATTATAAATAATATGAGAAATTATTGGCTTAAATGACAAAGAAGAATTACCACACTGTGGAGGAAACATTGATGCTATTGTAGCACGATTACTGTCATATGTAAACTTGTTGCCTAGGGGACTTTAAAATACCCCAGTGTTTTAATGGCCCGATTTCGCACGCAAATGCGTTCGAGATACCAACATTATGATGCAGGTATAATAAAATAGTATATTATAATACAAGTGTATAAGTAAGCCTTTAAAGGCACTTATACACGCGTATTTTAAGCCATTTTTTATATTAAATAATATATATAATATATTATATTTTATTTTTATATATACCACACTGTGGACGAAACATTGATGCTATTGTGGCGCGATTACTGTCATATGTAATGACAGTATACATGTTGTTGCCTAGGCGACTTTAAAACACCCCAGTGTTTTAATGGCCCGTTTTCGCACGCGAATGCGTTCGAAATACCAACATTATGATGCAGGTATAATAAAAAAGGAATTTTCAGTAGTAATATCCATAGGACAGTGATAATCACGAAATAATTTTATTAGTTTCCGAGAGCCCGTTGCTTGGTAACATCTTGATGTTACCTAAAGAAACGTGCTCGAGGAAACTAATAAAATTTTGAGGATTTATCTCTGTCCGTGGGATATTTGGTCAGAAAATTTTTGGCTTTTTAAATTAAGGTTAACATTTATTTATTAAAAGAACAATTATTGAAAGTACAATTTGAGAAACTAAATAAGCTTGCGGAAGTTGCTGAATTTGTTTCCAATTTATCTATATTTTCACTATTTAGTTCTCCAAATCGTGACATTTTGAAAATTAAATTTGAAACTGTCAAAAGTTTTACATAAGATGCGATATGACATTAAGTCAGGTGACAGCCGGGGTGTTATCGCTAGCGATAACATTCCGGGGTAGTTATCAGTATAATCAAATGTTGATTGGATATCCTGATACATGTGACATAAAAGGATTAATTTTGATTGGTCGAAAATTGAATCCAAAAATTTTCTGTAGTAATACCATTAAGAGCTTGAATTTATCGATAATTTTACGAACGCTTGTTGCATAGCGACGAAGACGAGTGTCAGTATGAGTGAAATTATCGATTTTAATTCAAAGCTCGTATGGTATTTGATTAGATTATTTTACGTAATACAAAATGCAATTTATCTAAACTCTTTATTTATTAATTCATGTATAAATTAGACTAGAACTATAGAAATGTCTATCCTTATTAACCGCATTTCCATAACAACGCCTAGTTATTCTACTATGAAAATTATCGATAAATTACCGCTGTAATTTCGAGTTGCTTCAGTAATACGTGAATCTGATTGGTTTATATTTGTTTGTGTAAAATAATCAACTGAATATAAAAGGAGCAGTAAACATTTTCAAACCGAAGATTGCAAAAGAAGCAAACTTTTAAATAGATTACCACGAAATTTGAAAAACCAAATGGTATATGAATGTATTTCTCTAGGAACACGTCTCATGGATTTACAGCACGTCATAGAAGTTCATGAAATTGATGATAACCTAACTTTTTTCTTTAAAAATTACTCCAATAACCATAAACAATGTGCGATGCAAAACATTTACAAATATAAAGTGAATAGTGTACCTATACACAACAGAAAATACCTATGTAATTGATTACAAAAAATACATGCATAAATGTAAATAAATCACTGTTATAACACGTTCACACAACATGTAATTGCTTAACAACATACAATAATTTACTTGGATTTACTAAAACTTACCTCAAAATCCTATCATACTCAAGTTCTGCGGAACACTAAACTATATTTCTATTGTAAATTAACTGGATAAAAAACACTGCCATTCATCTCAACAACTTGCCACCACAAATCATCTTGCCACAGACTGAATATGGAGTATGGAGTGGACTAGTCCAGTAAATAATAATCTGCGGAGTCTGCGCCACTTGCAATCAAAAAACCTGGAAGGGATACGCAATAGCTTATTGGTCGCGCGCAGGTAACTAGAGAAATGCTAGAGAGGTTAGCCACCAAGAACTGATAACAATGGTTATGTATATGTAATGGCGTTTTATTATAGTTCTCAGTAGGGGATTGGTATGAATTGTTTGTAATCCATTATTTCTATGAGTATGATTTTTGCGTCTGTTTAATTGTTTATTCCTTGAAGTAAATATTAGTGACAGTGCTTGCTTAGGTAAGTACATCTTTCATAACCTATCTATTTGGTTTGGTGTTTATTTTCTACTTATTCTTTCTTGGATTACGGATTTTAGATTAGAGTGATCTATAGGTCCAGAGCATGATACACATACATCCGAAGAAATTAGGATACACTGATTTTACATGATTTCCATTAGGGCAGTGATGTGTTGGTTTGTTATGTTGAAAGTATTTATTGTGACTAATGTTGCAATTATCCTTTATAATAAAGTTTATTGAATTGATTAAAGGATCAGTATAATTGGAAATACCAAGGTTTAAGGATACTTGCCCATTACAATTATAGAGCACGTATATGTGGCTCAATTTTTGATATATGTACCTAGTGAATGTCATTGGCCCTATAAATTAGTTCCATACATCAAGTTTATAAGAAAGAAGCATGACCAATTTAAATTTACTGAGAAACAAGGGTTATATTGGATTTTGAGAATAATGGTTTACATATCTTTTATGGTTAATGACTGAATCTGACAGGAGGAATGCGAACAGCTGACTAAAATTTGAAATATAGTATTAAAATGAATAGCATAGTATTTAAATAAACTGAAACAGCAATTTGGGAATTAACAATATCGATTATCTAGATATCGTATGTGTACTCCGATAGTAGTAGGTACTATAGGTATATCTCTTTTCTTAATCAAGAATGCAGAATAGAGCATGAATAGAGTAATAATGTTTCCAATAGAGAACTTGACAAGGCAACGCAAATGTTATTCCCAAGATCATCGGTCACTTCAACAAATTTGAACAGATTTATATGGCTTGCTTAAATTACGCTCTCAAAGGGCTATAACTCTTAAGGCTTTTTGGGCAAGAACTCTACATATCAACTTATCTTTGCTTTGTTAAAATGTGTGTGAATTCCCATTTAGTTTTATAAGTGTGTGATGTGTTACATTTGATTTTACTAAAGAATTGTTTATCCACAGGTTTCAAGATCTAACTGGGAGTCTCTTAGTGGCCACTAAATGGAATGTATCCAAAATGTAGTTACTGCATAATATTTGGGGTGAGTTTTTTTTTCTCTTATATATGGGGGTTTTAGAAACTAAACTATATGCATATTTCACTAAATGGAGTTAGTTGTCCTGTTGTTGTATTACAGCGTTCTAGATATTAGCATGACTGACTTATCTTTGTCTTCAATTTTGCCTAACTATTGTATTTGCAAACTTTCAAAGGAAAAGTTCTAAGATCGCTATGCACCTTATCAATGTGTTCCGTAATTATCATATTGCGGCGTCATGGCACAGACTTGTGTTTTAGTTGGCCATAAATCCTTTATCGGGCATTTATTTTCCTGTTGCAACAGTGTACTGCTTGATGTAGTTAGTTCGTTAAATAAATGACAGAGAAGCATTTTTAATTTTATCGTGAGAAAAATTGTGTTTGGGTTTATGAAAGATTAAACCCAATAATCAAATACAAAAATAGTATTTCAGTGTATTATATCACCTGTCGACGGGTTAAATTATAAGACTCAAACTATATATGTAATTTCAAAATTGTCTCTCTACCGAGACGTCGAAGTTTGTAGCGCGCTCTTAGGTGTGTCGCTGCAATTTGTACAAAGTTAAGTACAATATCTAGAGTTAGTATGCCATAGTACAATTTGGATACTGCAATAACCGAATCTGTTGTCGATTATACGTAAAGATGAGGTCAACTTTGATATTTAAATTGGAGCATTCGCTATATATTTCCATTTTTAGAATTTGGGTTTGTATCTGGTGAACTTTCATTTACCGATAGCTATCTCAACCCATTTATGGGAAGACAATAGCAACCTTCATCAAAAGCATTGATAAAAGTTGCTAGTGTCTTGCTTCTAAATAATTCAAGGATGAATTTTGGGATAGGTAGAATACGATCCTGAGATGTTTATTTCTTAAGCATATCTTTACTTGTACATATATATACAGTAAAAACTTACTGAAAATTATCATGTTAAATGCAACATTATTAGGTACTACTAACCTGAAAAGGCGTCAAACTTGCCTACATTTCTAGGTATGTGTATTTATATGTGAATTTTGAAAAAAGACATCATGATTGCTATTTGCAACAAGGAAACTACAACCTTTAATACGGCAGCAATTTAATATTGTTCAATAGAATTTTACTTCAGGAAGGAACAGGTAGAAAATAATTGCTCAAATGTAATATAGGTAGAAAAACATATCCAGTCTTCACTCTACCGGTTAAGGTGTGGAGGTATAAATAAATTGATAATATTATTATTAACCGCGTCACACTTTATTGGAAGGATTACTAGAACCAGTAGAATGGTTAATGACATGTCAACATTTACCAAAAATAAAGAATATTTGATCTATTTTTTTTTTATTCTGAATCATTTTCAAAAGAAATGCGAGATTTGCGCAGGTTATGAGTTCTAAGGAAAATCAAATTAATACGTGTATCCACAAGCTTGATCACGTAGCGGAGCACAAGATTTCTCATATACACATACCTACATGTATGTATGCATGCACTTCAGTTTAGAACGATCCAAATTCTTAAATTTCAAGATGGCTCGCAAAGGGTTGAGTTTAACGATATGTTACTTCATATGCAAAAATGTTTTAAGTTAAAAAAATGTGTGCTTTTATATTAACCGAGTTATAGCGATTTCAAAATCTGAAGCTGCCATGTCACCAGCCCCGCCATCTGACACAGTGTTATCTGATCGGGATGTAAAATTTTAGGTTTTTTATTTTTAAAACCGTCTGATTGTCTTTTTAAGTAAGCTCATAATTTTTAGTAATTTTCAATATTAACATTGTTCTTCAAAGTTATAACACTTCTTAATGTTGAATATATTGCCCATAATGAAGATGGTTTGAACTTCTTAGCGATTTCGTCAAAATAAGCCAATAGTACCTACATACATTTTCAGAAAACGAATTTACATTTTTTGTTGTACGCTAGTGTATAAATTGCTGGTATACCTTTTAATATCTTCCTCTTGATTTTTCTGGTAATAGGTTTTCGGTAGTGTTCGCAGCTGACTGAATAATATTGGGTATTACTCATTTCATTTTCGCTATCCGATGAACTTTTCAGTTATTTATTTTAAAATAAATGTATATTCGGACAGCGGACAGCGAGTTTGATTAATTTTAATTTGTCAAAATTATGTATAATCGTTTCCGTGATTACTTGAATGTTTTTAAAGAATTGAAGCGTAATTTTTTTTTCTATAGCAGAGGTTAAACTTCGTTTTTATCAACTCATTTGAGTAGACTAAGTAGCACTTTAACCGCAAGGGTAGATAAAGTAACATTTTAGCATCAAGGGTAGATAAAATGCTATATTTTATTTAAAATTGTAGGTACGTAATTTGTATTCACACAGATTATGGACAGATTAATCCATAGTGACGGTTGGTGACGGTACAACACGATTGTCAAAAATGCCAAAAGTTGTACCTAATGTTCGTATGTTCGTTCACATTTCATTTTTTCTCTTGAATTTGTCCTGCTATAGAAAAAAATGTTGTATTACACACGACGATAAAATGCCTTTATCTTTTCGAGCGTAATTAGCGTCTCGACTTCGTCTCGACGCTAAAAAACGCTCTCAAAGATAAAGTACCATTTTATCGTCTTGTATAATAAATAACTATTATCGTATCATTGACAATTAAGCTTACATTAACTTAAACCTTACATATTATTGACATCATAACAACTCATTATACATTAGTTAGGAAATATAATACGTTAGTTACTTTGAAAATTAACGTGAATATTTTGACAGTTTTCAAAATTGATAGATACACCTGCACCTTTCTTGTCCAAAATGATGGGCATATCCACTGAATATAAGCCAACAACATTTTTATTTAGTTCGATGCTATCTTCCTTACATGATGAATTGTTTACAGAATCGTCTCCAACTTGAAGTTTTCGCGCAATGGAAATATTCCTAGTCAAGTTATTTTCTAAATACCCTCTTGCAACATTACTCGATTCCCAACTACCAAGTTCTTGTAAATATAATATGTCTCCACCAGCATTAACAAGAAAAGTCGCTGAATATCTAATACAATGACCAGTATACATAGTTGGGTTTTCGAGTTTGAGAAATGTAGCAATTTTCTCTGGTATTTTAGAAAAGAAATGGGTAAACCTGCAGAATTAGGCTCCCATTTTAACTGTCATTTGCAGCATTAGCATAACCAATCAAATGTCGACAATTACGCGTAACGTTGCCAAACGCACTACAAATATAAAGAATGGTGATTTAGAGCTATTTATAGGTTAATTAAACAACATATGGAATTAAATTAATTTATTTTCTAAATACCATGCCTATCAACAAATATAACTAGGAAAACATGTTTCTATGGGAGTATGGGTTCTGGATTATATGTAAATATTTAATATAATTTTGAAATGTAAATTTATAATCGTAAGAATAATGATCCTATATCAATGTATTTTTTTGTCAAGCTCTAAAAATTCTGTTTAAGGATTAGGGAAAAACATGGCAAAAAACCTAATCAAGAGCTTAATTTTATAACATTGGTGATTATAAAAAAGATCATAAAAATACATATACTAAAAATTAAAATTACAATTAAATTAAAATTACAAAGGATACTGTTCAGAAAGTGCAATAATAAATTCAGAAAAAATAGAAGTAGGATTAAATTGGTTCCGCCATAAAAATTCATGTAAATATGATTCGAAGAGGTCTTCTGAAGTTCCAAACTGTCGACGAAGCTTCCTTTTCGCACGCATCCACATATTTTCGACATTCTGTGTATGAACTGTGCGATCATCGGGATCACAAAATTCTGTTGATGCACGACAACACAATGTTCATACGCACCACCATCAAGGTCTTCTATACCATTGTAAGCCCTCCACGCATCGCTCATAATAATGGTTCCAGGTAAAATAAATCTAGGGAAACCAAACAAACAAACAAATCTCAAATACCAATATTATATAAGCTTCAATACGGAACTCTAAAAGAAATCTGAAGATTTAATTTTACAAAACGTACGCTGGTCGAAATTGGTATTGCTCACCTACGAATCTCAGTTAATAACGTTTCAGCTGCACGATCGGCCACTTCCACAAGAAAACATTTTCCCGAACCGCGTTCAATGCCGCCGAAGACCCAATGACCTTCACGCCACTGGCCACGGTGATATTTCCGGTGAAAAAACTTTGACTCGTCAATCTCTACAACTTTGGCTGTTAAATCTTCATTTAACCCACCAATTACTGTAGGATTATCTATCAAAGATTGTTCGCAAACTTCCCCGCAGAAGTTACACCAATCAACGATGGTGTGCGTCGAGTGTTCCCCAAGTCCAGCCTCATGTGAAATGTTTGCCTGCGAAAAGTCACGACACCAACCATAAATAATAATAATACTTTGTTCAAGTGTCAAGTTGCTGTTCGCAAAATACCAATCTTTTCTAATACTATATGATTCAAAATACTTTTTATAAGCGGTGGCTATGAATTACGTATATTTGAAAAACGTATGGCTTAGCTTAATATTATTTACTTATCTGTCAAATTTGATTAATTTTAAATGTCAGAATTCTGGTTAGCTGAATTGTTGTATTATCGTTGGTAGTAACTTATTACATTGAATTAGAAAAAAGGTATTTACGTTATCCACTGATTATGTATATTTTGAAACCGCATGGCTTAAGTTAGACTGTCAGACAAGCAAGTAAAGCAGTCGAAGTCGTTAGGTCAGTGACAGTCATTGAGTTGACAACGCGTGGACAACGCGTCAAACCGAATCTGATTCGCTCTGTCATATGCGATTAATTTTAAATGGCAAAATAATGTATAAGCAAATAATAAATATTCTTTGTATGTACGTCCACCACTACCTTTCTTTTGTTAAACACTTCCAGTGTCTCGAAATGTATTTACCAGGTAACGAATGATATTATAAAATAGGCTTCATCGATTATTACGTCTGGATATTTCAAACGAAAGTCCTGTAAACATGGTTGACTTCTATACTTCCATTCACCATTTTCGATATATCCATTGCGAAAGTATGATTCAATAATGAATGCCTTTTGTTGGTCACTAAACACCATTTTTTTAATTCACTATAATAAGTTACTGCCAACGACAATGTAACATTCAAGCAAGCAAACCAGAATTCTGACATTTAAAATTAATCACATTTGACAGGTAAGTAAACGATATTAAGCTAAGCCATACGTTTTTCAAATATATGTAATCCATAGGCGCCGCTTATAAAAAGTATTCTGAATCATATATGTAGTACTTAAAGCCTTACGACATAGCTTACATTGCCAACGATAACAATCACTAAGATTACTCCTTTTTACGAACGACATAGGCACTTCGCATTCCAAACAGTTATTAGAATTTTTAATTAAATGATGTTTAGCTAGCCATTTAAGAAGATCAATCTTATCTGGATAAATAATATCTCTAAACATAACCTTTTCTTCACGGATGTTATTTATTCCCATTATTTCCTCTTCTTCAACAATGCAGTGGTTTGCGATTCTCCCTCTACCTGCTATTTTAATGTAAATTTAATAATAATGTAATAATAATTACAAATTCAATATCGTATGACAAAAACAGAAGCCACAAAAGCGACTAGAATTTGACATTTGATGTATGTGACAACGTTGCAGTTAGTTTGTTATATTCATAGTGGGAAATTTAAATGGGAGCCTGATTCTGCAGGTTTATCAAGAAATGGATACCACAAGGCTGAACTGTGCATTTTCCGTTTCTGTATGATAAGAACAATCTTCTATGTGGAGTATGAGCTGGACGTAATGCTATATATTTTTTAAATAATGCCATAGGATTAACGTCTCCGTCAGATATCACCGCAAAAAACCTTTCCTTGTGGGTTTTTGAGTCGGGAATTGTGAGTACTAGCTTAAGTTCCATTAACATTTTCGTTAATTCGTTGGTTCTGCAAACTCCGCCTATTCCAATTAAAAAAGCAACTTGCATCATTAAAAATGTCTCATCTGGGGCAGTACAAACAAATTCACTAATCTGCTCTTTTGTGTATTTTCGATTTTTTCACTCTATATGCAATTTTTTTTTCTTAATGAATCGTATCAAAGCTCCATACTTGTTGATTT
>SMLS01046023.1:0-12047 GCA_004785975.1 Popillia japonica | reverse complement strand
ATACACGTACAGGGTTGCTACTGCACCTAATCGCCGTTTCTGGTATAGTATATTGCTGCAGTACCAGTTACCTAAATAAAGATAACGGTTTAACGGGTAACAAAACATAGAATCAAGTGCAAGCTTATCAGATCAATTTGGTTATGGGCCGCGGCCTTACATAATCCTGCTCATTGAATATTTATAAGGATGTAGCAAGTGAAAATTTAATTTTCTGAAACGAACTGTTAACAATGCAAGCACTGCGAATTTGACATTTTTGCTAAATTATAATTACAATTATAATGCAAACCGTACACAGACCGAACTTCACGAGACCGTACGTAATTATTAACGAACGACGGAAAATATTTCTCTCATTCGATGTTATAATTCACAGAACGAACTAGAAGACAGTGCACAAAAATATAACAAGTAGAAAACCATGCGAAATACGAAAATATCAAGAAAATTAGAATACCAAGTAATACATATCACACATAAACTATTAAATAATAAACTTATCAAAAATTGACAGAAAATTAAAAAGCTAAATTGTCTGTGTGCCCTATAGGTATTAGCTACCGTAGGTGAATAACTTCTGCAATACTTCTCTATATTTATTCAGATATAGAAGTTATTAAAAGCAATTGTCAAGCAAGAGAATATGTGAGATTATGGCCTAAACAGTAATCATTAATTGCATTAGATTAAGGTAGATATGAATCGCAATCTTGATCTTGAAAATATTTAAAGATTATGAATTTCTTGCATGCTCTTCTATTCTATGTCAATAATCGAGCCAATCTCCAGTCGTTAGTCTATGTATCCGCTCCATTCCATTACTTTATCCAATTCTAGGTTTCCAACTCGTATTTCGCTCTATTTGTTTTCTTTTACACCTGTCGTGTATTCGACAAACAGCTGATTTTCGATTTTCTAAGACGAATATTACGGAGATTGTGTAGATCTCTAAAACAAGAATCACAGAACAGCATATAGAAGGTTGTATCTATTGTTTTACATTGTTTATAATAACACCAAAAACAAGTATCTTCTACCACGACTACCTTCAACAAAATCGTAGTAAACTAAGTAAATATTGACGATATAATAACTATAAAAATCTGATCATTGAACCAACTCCTCAGAGTTACAGCGTATCGTGTACCGCTACCGTTAGGGCTAAGATTTTTTCAATATTTTGAAATTAATTTCCCTTCATATCATCAGAGGCTAAAAGAACCCATTGTTTAATACAAGTAGAGTCGTCCTTGTAAACGAGTAACAAAAACCTTTACCTTAATATCTGTGTAAGTTACATTGAGTCGTATATTAGTTGCATGAAGGGTGAATATTTTCAAAATACGAAATACCTAACTATTTCTAAATATTGTAAAGTTTTCCTATGGTCTACCTATAGGTATCTATTTATGCTATCAAACCATAGTCCAAACTTATTGTATAATAGAAATACAATAAATTATAATACTTTCTTCACCATTTAAAACATTTATACTTTTCTTTTCAGATCGGCCTATTTCTTGTAAAACACCTGTAAAGATGAATTCAACGAAATTTAATCGTAGTCATTTTGGAATTGACGAAGCCGTCCTCGATAGAGATGAAAATTTAGCCAAAATAGAAATTGCCACTCTAGCTGTCATATTCTTAGTGACAATTATTGGAAATAGTATAGTCTTACTTGCACTATGGACAAGAAAGCGATATGCGGGAAGAAAAAAACTTTCCCGTATGTATTTCTTTATCCTTCATTTAAGTATAGCAGATTTAATAACTGCTTTCTTAAGTGTATTACCACAGTTGGCGTGGGATGTGACATTTCGTTTTCAAGGCGGGTTTTTACTGTGCAAGATGGTGAAATATGGACAAACTTTAGGACCGTATTTAAGTTCATATGTGCTAGTAGCGACAGCAATTGACCGACATCAAGCTATATGCTATCCTTTAACGTACTGTTCTTGGACTTCGAGGAGATCTAAAGCGATGGTGTGGATCGCTTGGGGAGTCAGTTTATCTTTCTGTATACCACAGGTTAGTAAATTTTTACTACTTATTTTTGTGCGAACTACAAGACCTTCGTTAATTTAATTATTAACTTATTGCACACACTTTGTTTGGACTACCAACTAAGCTACTTGTTCTTAATATACATATAATCTTATTTTGCATTAAATATAATACAGATTACAGCGGCCTGTTGTAGAAGCAACCTATTATAAAACCTACATACTTTTCATATCTAGAAATTTTAGCAAACGTTGTATCAGCCGAGTACCAAAAAAGTTTTCAAAGTAAGCCATTAATAAAATCGATTATGTCTGAGATTGATTAAGCGATTTAACCTACATACATATATGTTCTGCCTATCGGACTGATATTTGTTATTCATGCCATCATCGCCATCTATGAAGCCTTTCAAGGAATTTGTCGTGAGGGTTGTCGAGAAAGCCCTTATTCTATTGTGCAAATTACAAAAATAATATTAAGTCTACATACTATAAACGGAACCAATATTTAAATTAGATGTGTTATGCCGCCTTCTTCTCCACAAGGTAAAGTTCTTCTCTTAAGGGAATTAATAACATGTTCTATGACCCAAGGCATGTTATGTACTACTTTCTTCGATCCTATTAGGTACCCTTTGTTGTAGGTCGTAAAGATCAAAAATAGAATTTTTTAAGTACGGCTATATTTAAAAAGTAGTCACGCGGTGTTAAATCGCAGGAACATGGTGGCCAAATTGTTTGCATATTTAAACTAATAATGGGATTTCCAAAAAAATCTTAAGGAACCAATATTTTTATCGGTAATGTGTATGTGACCTTCATCTTGAGGGAAGTGGCCTTCCTGAAGTCATCGTCGTGCAAAATATTTACGAAAGGTGTCAAGATTTCCGTTCTCTAACGTTCAACATTTAATATTCCTAAAAGTTGTAAGCATTTTTGGCTGCTATTTAAGACTTTGTATTTTTCATTGAGATGCATTGCAAAAATAAAGGTCCAATAATTCTTTTCAACAGCTTGCCAAACTCCAATGTTCTGTGGATGCAATGGTGCTATTTCTTAATAAATCTCAACCAGATAAGTACCGTTTTTGATATTCGGTAAATACAACAACCATATTAGTAAGTAACATAAAGGTAATAGAGCAGAGGTATTTCCAAGTTGTCTTGTGATTGTGGATGGCACTTTGGAGGTTAGTAGCTTGGCGTGACTGGTTTGTCTATCTCACTCGTTCATGGCCTACGCTAGAAGAATTTTTTTGTTGTTCGCTTTTTATGTTACTTCAATCATTATACTGTGCTTTTACTTACTACCAAAACCTATGTGACCTCTTTCAGATATGTAACCCATTTAACAGTATGGTAATATTGAAAAAAAATTCCTGCGGAATTTTGTATTTACATATTGACAATTAAACTTTGGCAGGTTAAGTGTATATTGTAAATAATCGCAACTAAGTTACAGAAAAATAGTGATAATGAATGTTGAACGTGGTTTCCGTTGTTGTCTAAACAAATATTTACTCTGCGTATTAAATTTTCAAATACATGGTGATATTATTTCTTTCTTCTCGTATAGATTCTTGAAGTTCCTCTAAATTGCGTAATCTTTTTCCGAGGACTTTAATTTGTTAATTGCCAGACAAATAAAAATTTAATGGGTTGATCTGGAGAGCGTGGAGGTCATCAGTCTCGCTTATGAGTCTTTCAAAAAAATGTCTGAGATGTTCCTGCGTAGCTCTAGATCTGTGTGCGGGGGCATTATCTTGTTGAAAGAAACCTTATTCTAGCTCATTATTGTGTAGTTGTGGTAGTGCTATGGATTCATTTAATATGGCACGATATCGTTCAGCTATGTATAGTGATTTCACGGAAAAATATAGGTACTATAGTTCTTTGCCTCGACACTACTACCCAAATTTCTATTTTTATAGGATGTAAATTGATTTCAACAATTGTCTTTCTTCAAAACTATAAATTATAACATGCCTGCGGTGTTTCAGTGCATCGTAATCAATATCAGAATCTGGAAACGCTTCAGTGATTTGCTCAATACAACTTTGTAGAGAATAATTCCAATACCCGTTATCATCTCGTGTACCATGTGCAACGACAAAACTATCAAATGTCTAAATTTGCAACTTTCTGTTTAGGGTATTTAATAGTTTTACCGGCATATTATTTACATCATCTTACATCAGAGATCACGTGGGCTTTGATTCTAAACGAAAACTCTGTATTTTACACGATACACATAAATGTTTACAGCACGATTGATTGAGAAAATGTTTGACGATTTTATTCAGATTTATTTGGTTTTAAAACCAAACTTCTATCCTTAGGCAGTTACTACGTTTATGCTTTCTGGATGCGCATTAGAAAATGCGAATTAATAAGTACGGATCAAAAACTAATCTGTTTATGCTTTTCTCGTAATGCGCGATTATAAATGATATGCATCGAAATATTTCGAATTTGCCGGGGTTTACAAGGGTTATTGCCAATCGTTGAAGTTTGTAACACAAATTCTATGATGTAACCATAACCTTAATTGTACTGTGATTGTACTATTGTAATATGTTGTATGTCGTACACATATTGCACTGTGCGCGTACAGTTGTCAGATATGTAATACGCCAACACAACACAACCTATTTTTCACATGTGATATGTCGTTCGCTTACATTCTGTTGGTAACCTGCTTTAATACACTTTGAATTCGAATTAAACGTTTATACAACCAAACCGCTATTCTTAAACCACCCTTGAAATCAGGATTTCGTCAATTCGCATTTCGTGCTATAATGCGCATCGAGAGGTGTTTATGCTACAGAACTTAGAACCGAATTATAGTCGTAATGCGTATTCAATACGCATTTAAGGAAAGCATAAACTCAGTAAATGTTTAAAAAAGTTGAAACGGAAAAAAATATGCACAGACAAAGTATACAGTTATATTGTAAACTTTCCACTTAAAGCGATTACTGGAAAAGTCCCTACAGATATCTACTGATTAGATTACGAAATAAAATTGACAGCGTGGTAAATGTTAAAGTTCTGAAACTCAATGTTTCAGAACTCAATTCTGAAATGTTTAATTGAAATGGAATTGGACTGATGTACGAGTACGTGCTCCGGTTATGTGTTTACGGTTGCTAATTCAGGCTAACCCGAGAATGAGGTATGTATATGTAACTTTCTAGTGAAATTGTAAATATTACAGATAAAGCAGATACATGCCGAAAACTATAAGAGCTAAACTATATCAGAGAGATAGCTTATTTGGCTACTGTACTTTCAATAAACATATTTCTAATCTTGTAAAACAGTTTTATTCATGTCTCAGAGTAAATAGAAGATATTTGTATATGATGACAAATAGCAGTAAATAAAACCTGGACAGAATCCCTAATGATTGGGTACCGCGGAAAACTTGTTTTTTTTTTTGTTAAACAAATATGTAGTACAAGTTGTATCTCAAAATACTACGCAGAAATTTTGAACAATTACTACAGATACTAATCAGTAGATTGTCTAGAATAACACCGACGGAATGCACACAGGTCTAGTTGACAAGGAATTACTTTACGTCGCTACTAAGCGTTTTCGCAAATGGAATGCCAGTATGTAGTCTTATAACTTATAACTAAGAGACTCAGTGAAAATGACTGTAATATTCGGCAGCTTTATGGTAGAGTTGCAATTCAAATACTAATACACATTACTGCACTGGACATTTATTCCCTCTCCCGGCTATCCTTTCTAAATCATAAGGACAATGTGGGGGATAGGAAAAAAGACAAGAACTATATTTTATCGTAATACACTACGAAACAAGAAATTTAATACTAGTAGTAGTAATACTATATATAGTGCGGTGTCATTAATAAATCTATTAGGAATTCATTGTGCTAATCCCCTCATAACCCGGGGATTATAAACATAAGTTTTAAGAACCTGGAAACTGTCTGGGCCGGCTTAAGGATATTAAGAAAATAAAGCAATTAATATTAATGTATAACGTTAATACTCAATTTTTATAATACGGTTCTGTAGCTTATTTTTCATATCATTTACTTTTATTGCATACCACCTGCCGTGCTGGGGTAATTATGGGAGCTTACCATTTGCACTATACTTTGAAATGGACTATACATCTAGTTCTACTGGTTGTGCTATCTAATTTAATCAAAATTTCTATATTTTTATTTAACAGTATTCGATATACATATGGATATCAACAGGATTCTTGTTTGTGCCTAAACTTTTACAGTGTAATTTATTCTATATTGTGTACAGAATTGTTTTTATACAAAAAGTCACCACAGAGATGGAAAGCACTCTAAGGCTAAATTGAAACAATTTCACTTCCCAGAAACGACATACAGTAGTTCTACTTTAAATGTTTCATACTCTAAACGAGTCAAATTTTTAATTTATTTTGTTGTTTATTTGAAGAAGATATTATTGGCACAGACTAATGTATAAAGTAATCGAGATTTGGGATAAAAATGAAAATTCGAAATATTTTTTTCATTTTAGTAGCCACATTGTCGTTCTTTAACGACTTCATAAAATTATGGATATATTATAATAGTGGCATTATTAGTTAACTAGTATAATTCTGAGCATTTGCTCAAATATAAATGTCGAACTAATTTTTGCTATAAATCACAGAGTTAAACTTCTCATTTCTCTTATAATAATCGGAGAGTTTAAACAAAAATTGTTGTATCCTGATATATTAATTACTTCTTATAAAACATATTTCGGAGTATTTAAAAAGGTAGATAATTTAGCTGTGTTAAATATGTACATTGACAGCCTAGCATGCCCCAAAATAAAACGGAGAATAGTAATAATTTTCTATCCTGATATTGTCTTCAAAATTGTGGACAATTACTTTAATACGCTACCTTTATAATGGAAATCTACAAGCAGCTATATTAATGAAAAATTTCATTAAACGGTAAACGGTAACGTTCTCAAAGTAATCAGAGGTTTGAGACGTACCAGTATCATTGATAACGACAATGTTACCATATACCGTGTGGACGGCTGCGAGCGGTCGATACCTAATCTGTGTACGTGATGTTCTACTATACGATTGTATTGGCAAAAATAGCTTGCTGCATCTTAGTTCAGCGGTACATTATTCCTATCGAGCGGGCGATCTATCTAGCTAACAACTACCTCTAGTTATTTCCGCAGAATTCCTACCGTAAAATTATTTTACAAAGACAGTTTCTACTCCGGCGTAGAATATTCCATGTTTAAAACGACCGTTACCAATTAGAACGTTTTTTATTGACAGGTGTGTGAAGGAATGGGCGCTAGGACGTAGGTACACTCATGGAAAGTAAAGATTGGACAGTTTCCATATAACAACGTATTGAAGGTGTCCAATTTTTACTTTCCATGAGTGTACATCCATATGAATTCAACTGAAATACTCATGCCAGTATGCGACAACAATTGTGCGTCCATGTCACTCGCAGTCTGCATAGACAGCTTGAATTTCTTGCCCGCGATCGTTCGCGCGATAGAAAATCTAATATATCGTTGAACTCAGATACAGCAAGTTATTTTTGCAAATACAACTATAAACTAGAATATAGCGTGCACAGATTAGGCATCGACCGCTCGCAGGCGTTCACACGGTATATGTACATACATATATTATCAAGACAAAGGTGAATATATATTAGTGATTCTATTACATTATTCATAAAGTATTTATTCGAAAAGTTTTCCCATCGTTTCTAAAGTTTCGCACCTTTTTACAAAAAAGTGGAACTGTATTGCAATTAATTTTTCCAGTTTTAATTAAAATTTTCGAGAAAATTATAATAATTATAAAATTCCACCTCTAACAAGAAATCACATTTTCAAGATATAATCGAGACGACTAATATCATTCAATTCATGTACAAGCGCTTGCGTAGTATGCGATTTGACGGTCGCAATACGTCTCGTTATAGAAATAGTTTCGTTGAAATACCATATGAATCGATGTTGGCTCCACTTTGTTATGTTTAATTTGTTGTCAGCAAAGATACATATCTAAACAGCGCACAGGACAGCCGAGTAAAATTGGTCTGACTGTCATCTACAATGTTATCGTCGAGGAATGCTTTGTTAAATTACAAAAAAATGGGAGAGATGAGCAAAACGTGGTTGACACGAGAACTTGAAAATAAATGTGAAATAAAAAGACAATTTTATAAAAGTGTGCTAGAGAAGAGAATAGAGAACCAATTCTACAAGAACTATTGCGAGCGCCTTAACGCTGAAATAACTAGAGAAAAAACAACAAAACAATTCGAACTATGTACATAATGAATTCTACTAAAGTAAGGACAACAAACAAACAACAGAAGCATGGGGTGCCAATAATAACATTGACTTAAAAGCAATACGAGAAAGTGAACTAGAAACTAATAATAACCTGCTGACAATATGTAAGAAAACGCAGAATGACAAAGTAGATTTCAGGTGTGTGAGACACTGTGATCAAACTGGTTATCTACACCCGACAAATACTGAGGAGAAGTAGAGTGGAAGTACTGAGGAGGCTCTCGCAACCATCAATTCTCTGAAAACTACGGTATCTAGTGGACATGGTGAAATATCTCCGTGCCCTTTTGAAAAGAGGTGCAGATGTTGTGAAAGCAACGATAGCTCGTATCATAAATATAATGATTATGAGTGAAGTATATCCAGAAGATATAAAAGAAAGCTGTCATAAAATAAATAAGCAAGACAGGAGAAAAGCCTGACCTAGGCAGTTATAGACTGATAGAGGTTTTATCAAGTATAGTAGAAAATCCAACTTGGAAGCGGCCATGTGTTCGTATTTCGCATATCTACATTCCCGGCTTTTATACGGCATTATTTTTTGGGATGATAATGTAGAGAGTGATTGGGTGTTCATCCAGAAAAGTGCATCAGAAACATTCTCAACCTGAAAAGAAGAGGACCATGCAAATATTCATTTATAAAGTACAATATACGTACTTTAATGGGTATATACAGGGTGTATTTGAAATAAAAGTGAAGACTATGAAAAATGGAGAGATATTATCTTATTAAACTTAAATCCAAAATATTTTGCGCAACTTCCTTTCCAGACGCGAGAAGAAAAATGACAAAGATATTTATAAAATATTCGTCGCGCCACTGTGTTTTAAATATCGCCTATCGATACACCTGCTCTGGGCTAGATATATTTGTTAACATGTGTGCAATGCACAATCAGAGTCTGTCGAACAAGTAAAGCATTCGAAGTCGTTAGGTCAGTGAGTTGACAACTTATCACACCGAATATTAATGTACTATGTTATATAAATTATTTATTAAATGTTGAACCTTTATAAGCGTCTCAGGCTAATTCGATTAAGTACATTCTTCTTGAATTATTGTTTTTAATTCCTCAATAGTATGGTCAGGTTTTTTATAAAATATATTTTTTAAATGTGTAAATAGAAAATAATCTAATGGTGCTAGAGCAGGTGACCAATGCATTTTCTGTTCTAGGACATAAAATTGCCTTAAATAATCGAGAGTAATTGTACTACCCAAGTACCTACTTTTAATGGATCTAGTGGTGTTTCTCTAAAATAATGAGGATTATCAGCACTTCATTGTCTAATTGTTTGTAAGTTTATATAACCAAATAGATGAAACAATGCTTCATCTGTAAAGAATGTTAAATCTAAATTGTCATCGTCCATTCTATTGATAAACCTGTTGCAATATGTTGCCCTGCTTTCATAATCTGGAGGCCATAGTTCATGGTATAAAGTTATTTTGTACGGATACTTACTGGCTGAGACGGTCTCCGAAGAGATAGTACGTTTGTCACTACCAGTTTTTCATTGAACACTTCTAGTATCTCGAAATGTATTTACCAGATAACCAATGTTATTATATCGGCTTTACCGATTATTTCGTCTTGATATATCAAACGACATTCTTGTAAGCATGCTTGACTTCTATACTTCCATTCACCATTTTCGATATATCCATTGCGAGAGTATGACTCAATAATGAATGCCTTTTGTTGATCAGTAAATACCATTTTTCTAATTCAATATAATAAGTTATACCAACGACAATACAACATTCAAGCTATTCCAGAATTCTTACATTTAAAATTAATCACATTTGACAAGTAAGTAAATGATATTAGCTAAACCACACGTTTAAAAGTATTTTGAATCATATAGTAGGTACAAATATAGTATAGAAGCAGAAGTTATAATTGGATTTGTACATCCGGTTCACCGGAACTGATATATCACAATATTTTTAGATAATGGTTCTGCTATATCAAACCACTAATCTTTATTTTGAAATTCGAGTTTATTGTTATATTTCCTCTAATAAGCCATTCTTACCAGTCACCCTGTATTTACACCAGAGATAAAGAAGCTAACTCTTTCAGACATATGGTATAATTATGGACGCCATTTACATAAATATATATTATGATTGGATAGAATGATTATTGAAATTTCTCCGTCTAATAGCGTTTTCCTTTCGGCAATTTAGTGCGCCCTAAAAGTACACTGGGTCAGTGCTGGCTCTTCCTATCGGCCAAGCACTAGCTCCGACCAAGAATTGTACGTTTTCCATTGGGAAAATAGTGCAGTTTTACGTAGCAGTGACGATGTGTCTACGTCACTAGATGTAGACGCAGTGTAGATGTGTTTTTGCACCTTGAGTGCAAAAACTGAACCACTCGAAATTTATGGGTCCACTGCTAGTGCAACGTGAAGTTATTACATGTAATTCATTTATGGTTATTCTACTTTACAATATATACCATATAATATATAAATATTTGATCGTTATGACCGAAAATATTATGCAAATACTACATATAAATAGAATTATTAAATTCTTCTTCATCAACTTCAGATGAGCTAAATTATGAAAATCGGAAAGAGCCAAAAATAGAGGCGTATGTAGAGGATGTTGTACATAATTTTACAGAAGAAATAATATCTAAATACTGAACGATTTGCTACGATCAGCAATCGTTATGCCAAACATATGCCAATATAACATTCATTTGAAAATTTGAATATTTTCAAAATTTATAGAACACGGAACGAGTGCAGAATCAGTAATGACCTCAAATGACGCGGCACCAGGGTAGTGCTAGTGCAGAAGAGTTCGTTTCGTAGCTATACCGGGAAATTTTAAATACTATCATATTTATGTATAATTTTTGGGAAAATTTAAGAATGAAAAGCTAAATTAATTAATTGACAATTGTTTAAGACAAAAGACAATAAATTGATATATATTTCAGATATAGTGACCGTTCAAGAATTCTCGCGGCATTTTTTCGCGCATCGCCACCACCGGATTTTTTGTATTATTGTATTGTATGTAATCTAACAGTAGTGACGTGTAACCTAAAATGTTTATTAAATAAAGTCTTTTGCAAACCAATACAGAATAAAAGTTCAAATTCAAGACAACAATATTTATACATATATAAAGGGTGTTTCATAATATATGCACAGGACTTCAGGATGTGATAGCTTGTCCAAAAAATTGAAAAAAATGTTTCTATTACCTTACCCTCTAAAATGCATCATTTTCGAGATACAGGGTTTTGAAATTTAATTAAAAAAATCGTTTTTTGCAAATAGCTCCGGAACCGTTTATCGTAAAGAAAACAGCTTTTGTAAGCATTTATTACTCATAATAAGCTAAGTTGTGTGCGAGAATTTTTTTTAAGTCATAATTGGTGAAGATTTTGAAGGGGTAGTGATTGTTTTTCTCCCAAACTTCTACGCCACTGGAAAATAGCACGGTTTTGAGACACCCATTTGAACCGCCAATGTTTTGTACACGAAAAAGGTACTGTTGGTCATGCGCCCTAAAGTTGACCGTTTTCGCGAAAAATCAACTTTTATGTTGAAAAACATGGTCAATTTTTTGAAATAAGAATTTTATTTTACTAAAACATTAAAACAAGTAAGAACAGCAATCGTTAACTTCATAATTGCATAATTAACAAAAAAAA